>ML805073.1:272927-286526 GCA_009831015.1 Picea engelmannii | reverse complement strand
CTAACATGTAGTTTATTCACTAGTGCATTTCACTTTGATACTTGAGAAAAATACTTGCCTCTTCATACTTGTTAAATATTCAAGCCATTAGAGACTTTAATTGATTCATATAGTCCTTAATCAACTAATCACAATGTTTGTGCGGTGGTTGCCACTTCATGCATTGTTCTCCATGTTGAATAGGGAAATATTTCCCATGCATTGCATTCATGAAGTTGTTCCAAGTAACAATGGGCTCATCATGCTCCTCACACTTCATTGTGGTCTTCACACCATACCTTAAGGATGCACTATTGTGAGCTCGATCTTCTCAGCATCATTGAGATGCCATCAAGCAAGTTAGTGGACCAATTTGCTAATGCTTTTGCATCAATATTCCCTTTAAAGAGGGGTATGTTATGGTCTAATATGACCTTAAAGGGGTTTCATCCACCAAATATTATGGATCCTTGACTAGAAGAATTAGTGATTTTATAAGATTTTATAATTCAGTGAAATATTCGCCAATATTTTACAAGATTATATAATTGACTAAAATATTCTCCAAACAATTATATTTACATTTTATATTATTGATAAAATAGCCCTCAATTTTTCCTATGTATCATGGGGATTCGCCCATTTATTATACATATAAATTTAGGGGGGGTTCTTAAAATCACCCCTGCTTCACACTCGCGAAACTGAAATTTGAAGTCACGTCTATCCGGTAGTAGTTTACCCCTTTTTCGGTCCGGATGGTTAACTGTACAAACAAAGGTATACTCTAGGATCTTCGGTTCCCTAGAAGGGTATTCTTAGGTATGATTTTAACCCTATTTCGGGCCCGAGGGACTAAATTTACGAAAAAGGAACCCCCACGGAGTCCATAGTTAAGTCCTTTTCAGACTCCCTAAAATTGAAAAGATCACAGAGTGACCTTATTTTTTCACACTCGTTAAATTGGTCCAGAAAAAAATTCCTGACGGAGTCCATAGTTAATTTTTTTTCAAACTCCTTAAAAATGAAAAAACTGTCGAGTGATCTTGCCTTTATCACACTTGTTAAAATCGTTTTGAATAGATTTTTAGTCGGTGCTAGTTTACCCCTTTTCAATCTGACTAGACTATCTTCGAAAAAGGTACCCCAGCGGAGTCTCCTTTTACTCTTTTTCAGACTCTCTAAATATGAAAAACCGCTAAGCTTACCTTCTCTAGGCTCGTTAAAATTACATCGAAGGACGTTACCATTGTGTGTCTTATTAATCACATTTGGATACCTGCATCTTTGGCCTAATGTCGACTCTATGTTGCTTTCAAATGAACCATATGAAGCATGCCTTATACGCAAGCCCTGTAGCACTTTTCCTCTGTGTCTTAACACCTTTGGCCCTTGGAGGATTTTTCCTGAGTGTCTTTTTCCTTCATATGTCCCTTTTCCCTGAGCATCCATGTGTTTTGTGTGCTTGGAACTAGTATGTTTGCGACACTCAATCCTCCTTTGTAATGTAGCATTCTTTTATTATTTTTCAAGCTTTCCAAAATTATTGAAAAAGACAAACAAATCAAATGTACCCCAAAAAGAGGAAGGGAAAAGTATTTTCTTTTTATTGGCAGCATAATGAGTCGCCCTTGGACAAAGCACATCCTTTTGTTTGTTCATCAAGACCTGGGATTTAATATGACCTTAGGAAGCTATTCCCACTACATAGAGTTGTTTCCTCCTCCATTTGGTTATTCTTCCAAACATATGGAGAGTTTGTGATGCCTCCTTCATCGTGAATTTATGTCAAAATATCATGTTGCCTAAGTCTCATCTTATGTCATGCTATTGTCCAAGGGAAGTTATTACCAAGCTTGAGTCGGCCCCCTCTATAGATTGTCTCTTACCCTCATGCCCGATCATCCCAAAATCCCAATCAAGTCTTTGTTCGAAATCCATGAATCCCTCAACCTGATCATCAAAATCCTCTAGTTCGTTCCTGACAAGCCGTCGAAGACCTCTGGGTAGTGAAGTCATACAATCATATTACATTCCTACCTGAGTTGTGAATATTTTGAAGTTTTTGCTCCAGCTCTGAAGGCCTCATCTCTATCCATCAAGACTTATTCGCTTCTTGAAGATGGATAGTATACATGTATATCTTTTTTATTTGGAGATGTAGATCTATTGTGTATTGCTCACGACTACACTTTATATAGTTATATGGCATGGATATATAGTGTATTGGATTGGTAGCCATGATTTTATTTTATTCCGAGCATGGGTATGCCCACCTCAGTGAGACAATTGTTATTTTGCAGATGGAACCTCCCGAATTTTGGTTCCTGGGCTCACTTGTTTGGTACGTTGGTGAAGATTGATAATGTATTTCGTCCATTATATGCTCTTCTGACCTCACACATTAGGGGGCATCTTTCATAACCCTAAATTGCACCAGACATGCTTAATTGGCATCAGACCATCTCATTTGATTTCTTTGCCAAGCCACTTCTAAACAACTTCTTAGAAAAACACTCTTTTTGAAGGCATACGTGCCCTGCTCCACTACTACACACATGTGTATGCTAGCTAACCCACTACAACCGGCGTATACCTAAAAAGCACGAAAAAATGGAAATTTGCAGACGGAACACACATTTTTAGGTAATTTAACTAAACTTACTGACCATCTATAGTCGATCACTTGACCAAATACCTGGCCCTTTCTAGCCTATAAAAGAACGGGTAGGGGTCCCATTTGGAAGGAGGAAAATCATAGCAAAGAAACTATACCCGATTTAGTATTCCCCTTGCCCCAACCTTTTGCAACTAATGTGTGAAGAGAAGCATATATAGAAGTAGTTGGAGCACAGTTGAAGAGGATCCCATGACCAGATTCGAGGAGCAGTGGTCGATCTCACTATTGTAAGGTTACTCTTGTGAGATTAATAAAAGAAGTACTTTTCCTGTCCTACCATATGAGATTGTCCATATTTAAATTTGATTATATTTTGATAGAATCTCTAACCCATTAGTTTATAGATCATATGCATGTGGAGTTCTTTGTTTTTCTTTTGTGAATGCAGGTCAATGTTGGGAGGAGAGTTGCAGTCAAGGAGCGACCAAGCGTTAAAGGGATCGACATCAAACACAGAAACTAAGGTACAATAACTGGATCTCTTTAACCTTGAATTTTGCATATGAATAATGGGGTTTATGAATGGGATGTTGGTAGAAAGTAGGAGACTTTAGGTCATTTCTTCATGCATGATAAAATCCTTAATGCTAGTCCGTAGGAGGGATTTCCCACCCACAACAAAGAATCATTGTCCCGATCTAAAGAAAATGAAGGAGACACATGAAGCATAAGTTGCCAAAGAAAAAGGAACCTTCAAAGACGACTAAGAAGGATGAAACAAACTTATTCTTCTAACACAAGGTAACAATAATCCTCATTGTTCTTGTACATACCATGTTTTTTGTACATATCCTGCATATCTATTTCCTAGAAGATAATATGTTCCAAGAGAAACTATACCTATGGACGAACAACAAGATAAGGATTGATATCACTATGACTACAAGTCAAACAATACACATGAAAATATGAAGTACATCAACAACCCCTGGTAACAATTCATGTGGAATATATTACATAAGTAAAAACTATAAGATAAGCTGAAATCATAATCAATCTTTAAGAAACCTAGAAGAAGTAAAGAAAAAAAGAAGTCAGCAATCAAGAGGAAATTGGAAAAATATTTGTGACACTTTGCAAAAGGCAATAAGGATGCAGACATATGCGTGGAATCTCCTAGATGGAGAGAGCTAATTATATATTTCCAAAAGAAGAGCATGCATTCATGCATGAAGAAACGATTAGGAGGGAGCTAATCCTAACTTATATGATCCATTGAATATGATGATGTATCTATTCATATAAGCAACCATGAAAAAGAAACACATGTTGATTTTGAATTTAGAATAAATCTTCTTCGAAAAGAAGCCTTGAAGTATCCTTGGTTGTCCATCCACATCCATGATCCTATGATGAAAGGAATAAGTTGGAATCTTTAGGGCATGGAATCTATAGAAAAATCCATGTACCCAAGATCTAAAGAGAAACACGAGGAAGAACATGAAGATTCCAAAAAAGAAAGAAAATCAAGAACAACCAGTCATTGTATCGAGAATCACAAGACTACTAGCCTTATATGAACTCACTAAAAGAAATCAAGTAGAGGAACTAAAATTTGTGATGAAGAACAGTGTATGGAAGACTTATGAATGAAATAATTGTGAGCTCCAGAACTAGAGGTTCTCCCATATGGAGGGAGAAGACTATGTAGATTTATTGTTCCAGTAAACTAGACATACCTCTACATGATCCATTATATCATCCACAACATCCATGGGTTGGAGTTTACATCATATGAATGCAAAGAGTGTTCTCCAAAACAATGAACATAGGTAGAAAAACCTCAAGGCTTTGAGGTATACCAGGAAGAAACTCTTGTATCCAAATGGAAAAAGGTCTTTTATGGATTCAAACACTTGGTGTAGAGCCTCCAATGCACAACAAAAGCGTGGTGAAAAACCTTCTATAACAAATATACTCTATCAGAATGGTTACTCAGAATCTCAGGATGATGGATTTCTAATCCATGACATACCCTCATGATGTAAGAAGAATTACCACTTGGATATGTTCCAGTTTGACCCTTGCCACAATGTTATTATCTAGTAGGAAACAAAAGATGAATCCAACAATGATATACTATATTGATCAGAGCTATATGAAGCCTTCAGAGAATACCAATGTTCCATAAAGACCAATGTACATTGATATCAAGCATTACACTCTCTATGATGACGTCCAGAAAAGAGAAAGTGGTTCTCAAATATATATCTCCACAGATGAGTAGATAAGAAAACATTTCGGTAAAGCATGTGTCCAAGATAAAAGAGTTTGTGTACTTAAGTTGGAGCTCATGGAGAAAAATTCCTTATTGAAAAAGGAAGAGATGACTCCCAGGTTGGGAGGGAGCACTTATGTGTTATTGATTTATGGAGAGTAATTTTTCAGTTCAAAAAATGGTCCAGGATGAGCAATTCCTTTCTAGTTCGAAAAGCGGTTTGAGATTTTTTACGGATAGGCATTTTCCAGTTCGGAAAATGGTCTAGATCAAACGGTCATTTTCGTAATGAACCATAGAAAACTATTCTCCTTGTGGTTAACATGGAGAATGGTCTAGGATAGTCTCTCTTCTTGACAATCACTCTCAATAGTGGTCAAGAAGACTTTTCCACCTTGTCGGACAGTCATTATTTCGAAGCTCATAGTTGTGAGCAGTTTAGAAGAATGGTTTGTTTTGGAGGTTGGTGAAGGACAGTCATTTCCTTTGGAAATGGTTCGGACAGTCATTCCCTAAGGAAGATTCTTTCTCTCTAGGTTTCACTTTGTTTAGTGCTGGAGGAATGGCTTGGATAGGTGAATGGTCTAGGTTCAGTAGTCAAGGGCAGGTATTCCCTAGGGAATATTCATTCTCTCCAGGTTTCACTGTGTTTAGTTTCAGAGGAATGGCCTGGATAGGTGAATAGTCTAGGCTCAGAAATCGGGACAGTTATTCTTCCTTGCTTGAGAATAATAGTCCAGATAGCTCATCATTGATGTTTTATCTTCTGAGGGAAGATACTCTTCCATATCTCACAGATGTGAGTGGAATAATGGCCTAGATGATTCAATTTATATCATAACAATGATATGATTGTTATGGAGACTGCATGTCTCCGGACAATAGATGTATACTACTGTGGTGGATGTGCTCCACTGATTGTGACTATATGTCACTGATCAAGTATCTGTGTGTTAGTTCGTGTGTCATTGTACCACTGGATTGTAGTTGTGTAGTACTATGGATAGACACAGTTGTGTTCTATTGAATGACATTGTTTTGATTTCCTTCAATACTATCAATAGTGTTGGAAATGATTATTAGCTAGATGGATGATCAATGGACAGAGATTTCCTAGATGGAAAATGGTTCAGGACATTTATTCTGCTAGGACATATGTCTAGATTAGAAGAATGGCTCTTATGTCACTTTGTTGAGTGAGTGACTTATCCAACATCATGTTTGATTACTTAGATGGAGTATGGTTTCGAGAGATGATGTAGTTAATGACATTGATAGTGATGATGGTGCGCATGATCTAGTCATGAGATAGTCTATATGACTATGTTGATGCTACTGGGTGAATGATATGTTTGTGATCAAGACCATTACCTTCAAATATCTTCCTAGATAGGAGGGAGTGTTGATTTTATGGTAGTTGCGGGAGGTATTTACCTCCATGTGTAAACCTGACGAGAATAGAATATTTTGGGAAGCAAGAAGAAGCCCTAACTAGTTGGCTAATAACCCTAGAAGATAGGTCATCTCAAGATAATGACTTGTATTAGGTTATTATATTCCAAGAGAAGAAGTCAGTTAAAGGAAATATTCTATACTAAATAATTAGTACCCAGAATGAGAATTCAGCCCAAGCAGTCTGCCAGAAATACTATAAATACAAGAGGTCAATCTTCATTCTGGCCAGGCATTCTCAGAATTGTAGAAGCAACACTTGTGCACACTGCAGTTGGCCAGTTTGTGCGCAAGTATGGAGGAGAGTTGTCGTTGGAGTTGCTGCAGCTAGCATATTTTGGTTTTGTCTTGGACTATCTCTTGGTTATGGTTTGGAATATTTGATCAACTCTTGTCTGGTGCATTATCCTTGGAGAAAGAGGTGCACTATCTTGTTTGGATATCTAGCCTAGGGGTTTCTTCCGGAATGATTCTATGTCAAGGTTAAGGTGCTCGGGGGTGGCTTCGACCTATGGTTGGGTGACAATAGTGATATTGTCTATGGTTAAATGAGCACATCCATCATATTATAACACATGCATCTACCCCAATTTCACTAGGGACAACCCCAAAACCACTAGGATTATTCCATCCAAAAGGTAAACCAACACCTGATGATGTTGTGCCACTCATAGGAATGGTGGAGGTGGAAGGAGCTCCACCCCCCAGACTGAAACCAACTATTGATGCCCCACTAGAAAAATATCCAAACGTGGACATCATAACATATGGGATGAGTGTGGGAATGATAGATAGACTCATGGATGTGAGTAAAGACACGACCAGTGTCCCTTAGATAAAGGGACCAATAGAGAAATCCATAGATGATGTAGGTATAATGGTGCTTAGGGAAGCTAATGTGGACATCACAAGAATGCCCTCGGTACCAATTATTGATATGATTAATGGATAAACCACAATGGATCAAAAACTTGGTTCTAACATGCTGTGAGGATATATAAACAGAGAAAAAGGTTCACTAAAAATTTCCCTTACCTAAATAAGTATGGGTTCTTCAAGATCAGTCAAAGGAGGATTAAGTTTGGTGGATGAATTTCATCAACCACTTCCACTTCAACCAAACTATTCTCCTCAAGAAAAATATGGGACTCTTCATATTCATGGTCACCTGTATCATGCCTCTTGAGAGGTGGTTGTACCTCTATGATTGTCTCTAGTCCCTATAATCTATGGGATCGACTTGCTGATTTATCCATGATGAAAGTAATATGTGAAAATAAAACACAATCCAACCTGAGGATGATCTAGACATGAAATCAAAGAAAACACCCCTCTCAAATATAGGAAAATAGAAATAAAACTAATGGCTCAAGGGGCCTTATGAAAACCAACCCTATAGGGAGATGAAGTCCCTAAAAGATTGAATAAAGAATGTATGAGGAGAATTTATGATGAACAACATGAAACAATTCTGACCAATGCAAGAACCCTTTATTAACGTGGGAACCCTCTAGGGAAACTCAGACCATGAAGGAACGTCTTCCCCGAGTACTACAAGCATGTTCCACCTCCCGTCACCTATGTAGCTACCTAAGAATGGTTACTAAGGCTACTACCTCACAATCAATGAGTCGACGAATAGTAAAAGTTTTGACCACATGTAAGGGAAGGGTAACTATTCTTGAAGATTTCAATGCATTTCCTCACACAGAGGTGTTTCACTAATGAAACCCTCGTATACATAGTATTCAAAGTGATACTACAAAAACCAAAACAAGTAGAGAGGGGTAATCTCCCTACTTTCCGTGATGTGACCTCATTCTTAACTCCTAGTTTATAGGAGCTTCCCCACACACTGGTTGCAAAAATGGATTTTACACTCGTTAATGACTTCTAGGTTTCATTTTGGTGGCCTTGGAGAATTTACTCTCTAATCCTATTCCAAGTCCATAAGCCTATATATTGTTGGTTCACTAAGAAAGAACATTCTCTAGTAGATTTTAGATTATGCAATTCCTTTTATGGTTGTTTCTTATGTCAAAGAGAAATGAATGAAACATTTATGGTGTTTATGACTCCTGACCCAACCAAGTAATGCAAAGTATCCGATGCAATTTGTTCACTTTAATGAATTCTATCCATGGGAGGGAAGTAATTTTTTCCTTTTATTTTTAAAATTCAAAACACAGTCCTCAAACACTAAGAAACCATACAAACATTTCAGATCCAAAATTCTTATAAAAATTCAAACTAAACACTTTCACCAATGCACTTTTGTTCTAATTCTTCAAAAGCTAGTATGAATGTAATTTGTTTTTCCCAAATGTAATGAAAAAGTTTCATAATCTAATCAAGGACACAATATTAAAAAGGAAAACTAGAAAATCAATAAGAAGGGGTTGTAGGAAATTGGTAGTGATGCTAAAAATCCCACTCCAATATCGCTACAAAATCTCACCCCAAAATTACCTAAGAAAATAGATCTAGTAGTGAGCACTAACCACACAAGGATGAATGACCAAATGTAATCAATATCAAACACTACCATATCTTATCAGATATGTTTGTAGAATTTCACAACTTTAATGGATCACTTTTAAAATGAATAAAGTTAACCAAGAAACCCACACAAGCCACACAAACACACTTGAAATGAAAATTGAAGGAAACTAGTGTGACAAAAGGATTCACGTAGAGACAATATCTTATTACATAGACCAACCGTAAGTCTTTTGGTTCATAAAAGTCATATCTATTCTGA
This sequence comes from Picea engelmannii, assembly GCA_009831015.1. Lineage (NCBI taxonomy): Eukaryota > Viridiplantae > Streptophyta > Pinopsida > Pinales > Pinaceae > Picea > Picea engelmannii. The sequence goes on along the minus strand of ML805073.1, from coordinate 277,436 downwards.
AAAATCTAGTCACTCTACAATTTCCCTTGTTTACAAGGATCATCGTGGTCAGAGAACCCACAATAAGCAGCGAGTCGCATTACACTAATAGTGCATCATGCGATGACTGTAAATTTTATTTGAAAGACAAATATCTGTGTCATATCTATCAGATATTAGAAATCTAAACTCTGAAGGGGAACCAACGAAGAAAAAAATTAAATCACAAACAAACAACAAAGGATAATTGGCAGGGAATTCTAAACTAGAGAAGAATCAAAGATTCTTCCCCAATGGAGTCGCCAATTTTGTTACAGAGGAATCTCACTAGTATGGTAAGTTATATCTCCCTAGGATCTACCTATTGATCCTAGAGAGACAATGCAACTAGACTTCTAATGTTTTCCCTAGATCTAAACAAGAAATTCCTTTTTATACCAAGAGGGGAGAGAAAGGCATACCTTGAAGGTCTTCCTCATACGTCTTGGTTGTTTCATATCTTGAGTTCAAGCTCCAGTCCTTGCAACATGCTCCTTGCACACAAGTAACACACAAACACCAATCTTTTTCTTCCCCTAGCGTTAGAAATCACTATATTGATTCATATATAAGTTGATGTATTCATTGCAAGACCATATCTAAACATTCGTGAATATAACACAAAACTTTATGGGGAAAACCAATGATCTATTAGGGTGAGTGAAAGCTAATGATGGTATCTCATGATGCGTTAGTGTCAATGAAAACCTGGAAAAACAAAATCTATTAACTTGGATGGATTATTAAGGGTACTTTTACACTTAATTTGAATATGATGTAAGAATATGAAATATAAAAATTGAATTAGCTTTCCAAATATACAACTTTTATTCATAGAAATTGTGAATAACTATGTCAAATTTGTTCTTTTCTAATAGTGGTATCTTATTTTTCCCACAAAATATAAGGTGTATGTTTTTGTTCCTGTAGGTGTTGAGTACCTTAATGATGTAATTTCATTCCAAAATATTGTATACTTGTAGAGAACATGTTTTTTTTGTGTCGTGTATTTTTTGGAAAGTTTTAGTATTAATTTAATATTTTTTTTTTAATTATCAAAGTCAACATATTCCTGAAATTACAACATCTTTTGTTTGTGCCGGATAAGAGGGCCTTAACATGATAAATTTTTTTTTTTTTTTTTTAGATCATAGGTATCGTTCTCCTCTATTTCCTCATATAACTAATTTGAGAAATGGTTAAGCCGACAAAACGTTATAGCATAAATAAGAGAGGTATGTATTCTAGGATTTTGATATATGTGAAGACAAAAATAGATTAAAAATAGTAAAAACAATTAATTTTAATATATATATATATATATATATATATATATATATATATATATATTTGAAATCTTTATATCCTACTCTATCTATGTCTATAGTTTCGTCAACAATTGAATTGTTTATCCTATAGAAAAATAACATCAAAGATAGAGATATAGAAGGGCATTCAAAAAAATGGAGGTTTTTGTCAATATGCAGACCAAGCCACTAGGTTTGTCATCCTGAACCTAAATTTGAGCCATCCTGAAATTTGTGTCCATTTCTTCTACCTCTTTTATACTTACCCTAATTCCCATTTTCTTTTGTCCCTTCTATTCTCCTTTTCTAGTTACTATACTTAGTTGTTTTTTCAAAAATGGTGAGTTCATAGGTTGGCGGACTCACAGATCCTCATATCCATCCATACTCCCATATCATGAGTTTGACCAATAGCCACATTATTCTATACTTAGTCATTTCTACATTCATAGGTTCTTGGGTTCGCAGTTTCAATCTTTCATATCCCATGTTCTGCGATATACATTTTGCACCCAAAAGATCCACGATCTACATTTTAACCATGAGACTCCCTTAGCTCCTAAGTATCTCATATCTCCTATATTGAGTCTGACCAACCGCATTACAACATTTAGAAAATTTTCTACCTTTCACAACTATGGGTTCATGGGTTCACAAAGATTCCCAAATCCTAATTTCTCTCGTTCGTCCCCGCCACCTTCGCACTTTTCCCAATATGCATTTAGTATGGTTTAATGCTAATAAATTAGCATGCATATTCTGTAAACATCATCATTAATAAGAGAAGGGATCTAGGATATTTCTCATGAAACCACATTAAATCACGATTTGCAAAAGATTATATTATCTCTCACAAGCGTTCATTTCAAATATTATTTGAATTAAAAGAATGATCTCATCAAACTATTACAACAACAACTCGAAGGAAGTTCTGTGGAGATACTTGGAACATTTTTGGACACGAGGACCATACCTTTCAGTGGTATAGAGCGTATTCTTACTATTCATCCCCATCTTCCCAGAAGGAAGTGATCTAGACATCCAAAATTTCTTATGCAGGATGTGTTCCTGAGTTTTTCAACTGCAAGGAACTGGTGATATACCAAGCCAGTGGATTATTCAACTTCAAGATTGTTCTCCAGTATATCTTTCACCTCAAATGTTCCATAAAATGTTAAATCTCCCAGAGCCAACACTCACTTTCAAAGGTGACGATTGTAGGGACTTCTTGAAAAAGCATGAAAATGGCCTAGACCTCTTGCCTAAATTCTTGGAGAATCCCGCGACCATCCCTGAAGATAATACTAGGTTGCGGGTTGACTCGTTCAAAAACCCCTTTCATGAAATTGCTTGGTTATTCATCAGAGTGACATGCCAAGAAAATACCACCAACATTTCCTGTATAATTCTTTATATCTTATATTTTACTGTCAAGGAGCAAGCCATTTTCGATTGGGGAAAGATGATTTCCATTGAAATCTCTTCCCAATTATCACATCATAAAAAGGATAAGAAATTATTTAGGTATTCGTATTTGGTTTTTTTGGTAGGATACTACTGTCAATTTCCTAAAGTGTCTATTTGTAAGATGTTGAACTGTGAATTTGACCTAGTAACCTTTTGGTACCAAGCATTGTGGAGACAAAAATATTCTTTGCACTTTTATGAAATTTTCAATGATTTTGTCTTGGTTTTTAAAGGATTTTTGTTTGGAAAAGACACCCCCAGAATATCCTCCTAGGAAAGTAAATTACTAGATAAAAAGGGGACGTTGGAGAAAATGGAAAATTACAATGTTATCAAGATTTTCGGTTCTAAGGAAAATCCCTCCTTTCTTACATTCCATATATCCGACATGATGTTTATTAAAAAATTTGCAAGGAGATATAATTTATGACTGCATTTTTTTCATGAGAACAAGAAAATAAATTGATACCCTTGCATTGGAAAATTGGGGACTTGTATTCATAAATATGAACAAAAGCAATGAATTTGCAAACCACTTCCACAATTTGAATCTCAAGTATGTTGAAAATATAAAAGGGCTCAAGGGTGCATGCCTTCCATGGGTATTTTCAAGTTGAACTTAAAAACAAAAAAGGTTTTTACCTTGACGTCGTGGTACCCTTTGGTGTTAAAGTTTCAAACATGATAGAGCTTTTAAGAAGAGAGGAGGACCTTCCCTCTCCAAGTTGGATCAAGTAGTTGAACGCATGCTAGAAAGAAAAGATAAAAAAATTGAATAAGATTGTTCAAGCATGCATCCAAGCCATATCAAGGAGGGAAGAACTATTTAAAAATCTCATGGAGGTGGACCTAGCCTGTAACACCCTAGGTTTTCAGCCCCCATATTAAATAAGGTATTGTTACATTTTTGAGAGGCCAGAGTGTTAAAACAATTATTTAAAGGCCAGTGTGCCTAAGAAATGTAATGTGTGATAATTATTACTAACAGATAAATCATTGGTTTCTAGACAGACAAGGACTAGAGCTATAGGGGGCTATAATTCCAAAAAAGAGGGGGCTTGAGGGGCTAAGTGTTTATTTTATTTATTAAATGACCCATTTTTTTTAATGGAGGAAGTACGTTACATAAACTTCTTGGGGGATGGCCAAGAGGTTGTTGATCCCCAGGATTTACAAAACTCGTCCCTAGTCTATAGAACGGGTTCTCCCATTGGCTAATTATCTCATTCATTTTTGGTCATTCACTCACTTTGGTTCCCGTCCCCATTGTGGTGTTGTTGTTGGTCACCTCACACATTCATTCACCTGATTTGTTCATTGTTCATCCTCTCTCATGGAGTATTCACTCCATTCATTCCTTCACTCATTGATCTTTCCTCATTCACGGTTGGCTTGGAGAAAGGAAGATGAACTACTGAAGAACAACCACAGTTTTTTTGGTTGTGGAGATTGTTGGTGCAATCCAACTGTGAATCAAGGACTACATGTTTGCAATGTTGTGGCTCATGTCCAACCTTAGAACTACGAGTTCTGAGAGTCCTGTAGAAATTCTGAGGTCCTATGAGGCTGCCATATAAGGTATGTCCTTGACCTTAGTATGGCTCTAAGTTTCAACTGTATGGCTGTCTTCTTTTGCTGTTTTAGGACAGCAAACAGTCATCCCACTTTCTGCTCAATGTTTTATAGGTTAAGTGCTCTTTTAAGGTGCCCTTGCAAG
>ML805073.1:213516-272827 GCA_009831015.1 Picea engelmannii | reverse complement strand
AGTCAAAGTGAAATTAGAATCATAAAGTAAAGTACAAGGGTAATAGTCTTCCCCCTTTGTACTTAGAGACTCATAAGCACATGGGGACCACTTTCCAAGGTATCCAAATCTCAACACTCCCTCTTACCGAGGAAAGTGCTCGTTACCACCAATATCATCCCTGCAGTGGACATGGTTGCCTCCTGGCATATGCTCTGTGAGTATGGCTGTACCCTGATCTCTGAAAGTGGACTCTGTCACAGATCTACTCAATTTGTATGATCTATAAATGGCACTGACTCTCCATCTATCCAATATCACCTAGATCTTGACATCACACCGAAGATCTCCACCTTGGTCTTCCACCAAGGATTTCCTCCTACTCCTGGCCTCTCACCAAGAGTCTCTACTCTTGGCATCTCACCAAGAGTCTCCCTCTCTTGGTATCTCACCAAGAGTCATCAACTTGGCCTCTCGCCAAGTCACCTCCACCTGAAGTGGATCCAGAACCTGATCTGCCTGTCTCATAAGCCATGTGAGGCTCAAGCCTCTGTGGTGCCCTGCTGCTCCTCCTCATCATGCTCTGATACCATGTAGAAATTCTGAGGTCCTATGAGGCTGCCATCTAAGGTCTGTCCTTGAACTTAGTATGGCTCTAAATTTCAACTGTATGGCTGTCTTCTTTTGCTGTTTTAGGACAACAAACAATCATCCCATTTTCTGCTCAATGTTTTATAGATTAAGTGCTCTTTTAAGGTGCCCTTGCAAGTGTTTTCTTATCTCAATGTTAGCACATGCAATATAACTTAAAACACATATGCTACTACCTCTATATATTGAACTTTAAAATGCTGATCTACACTTCTAAACATGCATAAATTTGACACAGGTATTTTTGGTCAACATGACCCTGGATAAAACCCCCCCGGGGAAAACTAGTTTGGGATATATGTCTATATAATGATGATCAAAGCAATATATACAACAAGTAATAAAATACAACGGAACCTGTATACATAGCAAGCTCCTCACGAGCGTTGCCACAAGAACCAGAGAAAGAAGTGCCCAAACTGTGGTGCGCCCTCTCCCTTTGTTGCCCTCTGCACTGAAATGAAGCGCCCTAGCTCCTCTGTAGCCCAATGAAGAAATACCTCCACAGGAATGTTCTCTCCTGTGCTGTCTCTCCACTAAAACTGTCAGATCTCAAAACCTCCAAGCAGATCTGTTACCAGGTAGCTGCTAGTCCTCTCAACTCATGCGCCCTCCTCCAAGCAGAAATGATCACCATAAATAAACTGAGCCATAAACTGAATGTCTCTCTCCACAGAAACAAGTGCCCAAGCTCTCCTCTCCCAATGCATCAGACCTCATCCTAATCTCAAAAGACCTCCTCCTCTGATGAGCAAATGAAGGATAAAGAATGCGCCCTCCTCCTCAAGATGCACTCCTCCTCCATGCAAAGTGCTCCCTCTAAAGAATGAAGGATAAACCTCCATCTATAACCTCTCCATGCAATCTCCAAGCTACCAAGAGCTCCTCCTCAAGCTCTCAAGGGTTTTTCTCAAACCCTCATGAAGTGTGCCCCTCTCCTCCTCAAGATGTGCGCCCTCCTTCTCTTCTCCAAAAGTCTCAAATGAAGAATGATTCTCCAAAATGCCTTTTACCCTCTCTTTAGCCTCCTCATGCCAACCCTAAAAGATCAATGGCCTAGATTAGATCTAGCCAAGTCTAATCAATGGGTGATATCAACTCCAATAATCTCACTAAGGAAACCCACTTTCCTTAGTTGCTTTATGTCTATTAATTCACCCACATTGTGAATTAATTGTCACTTTATGACTTAAGTGACATATTTCAATTTTGACTTAAAAATCCTAAGTCAAAGTGAAATTAGAATCATAAAGTAAAGTACAAGGGTAATAGTCTTCCCCCTTTGTGCTTAGAGACTCATAAGCACATGGGGACCACTTTTCAAGGTATCCAAATCTCAACAAGTCCCGCCATGGAGATTCTGGGCCAACTGCACTATATCCCTAGAAGGAGAAGGACTTCCTTAGGGACTACGTGGTAGAGAATAATGGGGGTCCATTCTCTTGGTGGTGCCAGCTGGGTAGAAGAGAGATGGGTACTTGTATTATTGTGAGTGCTAGGGAAGAGCTTGAGTGTTGACTAGTTTGGGAATCCAGTTAGCACTATGGAACCGTCCTTATGGATTTATAGCCCTGGCTTGGGGGTGACATTGTTGTTGAGACTTGGAATAGTATTGTCTACGATTGGGTGGATCATCCTTGGTCTACAACCGGTTGGTGTCTTATTCTATAAAATATAAGTGATCTATGTTATGGTATTAATCACCTGTATATTAATTATTTTGTTGTGCATTTATTTATCGTTGAATTCAATATTATTAGAGTAGGAATACTTGTTGTGTATTATTGTGCATGTCATATTCTTCACACTTTATATGCTTAGAATAAATATTGATCAATACATGTGAACCTTTCATGCATTCCCTATTAGGAAAAACAAGAGTAGGGACTGAATTATTCCAGAGAAGCGACTTGTAGCTAGCATTCTTGGCATGTTGTTGGCTGGGTGTGTTACATTTTGGTATCAAATCCAAGTTCCAACATTAATCCTAGATGGGCCATGTAAACCGATATTGAGGAAAATTTTTAATAGAGAAATTAAGTTGTTGAGTTCTAGAAGGCACTGGGAGCACCCCTTAACATTGTTTGAAAACTCAGGAGGTGTAGCAGTTTGGGAAATCACGATGGTCGTAGGATCTATTCGGGAAGCATATGAATCCTTCACAACCATTAGATCTTGGAAAAGAGTGTAGATATTAAACCCTCAAGTCCTTCGTACTTTTCTACTTAGACATTCTTAAGTTCCTTGTCATAAAATAAGATTGAATCCCAGAAGATCCAAAGTTCCGTAGTGGATCTACATCGTAGATCATGGGGAGAGTTGCTTGACCATTGGATTTAGCCATGGGATGATCAGATCCATTAGATCAAGAAAAGTGGAGAAGATCAGACTCCATCTATTCGATCTGCATACTAGCATGTGTGAGTCGTAGATCTCATGACAGTTTGGAGGTTCAACACTCTGGGAGAAGCGATTCCTTAAGCTGCTAGGAAGAAATATCCCGAAGTTCCAAAGTTCAGAGCTCATCCATACTGTTTGATTACAAAGGACACATGTCTCCAGATCAACCGTGCAGGGTTGAGGTGGTTCGAGGATTCGATGTCAAGAGGAACATGGTGTTGAGTCAAGGAATCCACCGAAGTCCGAAGCCACGAAGTGTCGAAGCACAGGGTATCAGGTGGGATGATGATCTCACCAGGGGTGACATGGAAATCCCCTAGTCATGCCATGTTTCAGTCAGAATGGCACATTTGATGGTCATGTTGGAACATCAACAGTCTGACACGTGGGGGCCACATGTCACCATCTTACACAATGTTAGTTTCACTACGTGGACCTCAAAAGTCAAAGAGGTTCAGGATTTCGGCGGTTCGGGGGTTTCAAAGTTTTCTTGCGGGAGATATTCAGGAGACCTGAAGACTAGATTGCCAAAGTGATGAAGCACTAGAGAGTTCAAGAATTCAACATTCAGAATAAATGGGAGAAGAATTTGTATATCTATATATATAGATATAGATATTCTTCATGAATTGAATGGAATTGTAGCCTTGTTTGGAAAACAATTATGTTATATGCCTAACTATGACAAAATGGTCACTTGTACATTTTGAAAAATTAAGGAGTTTAAACATATCAGCTCAGAATGTGTATTGAAGAAATGGAAGAAGGCGAGGGAGCCTCCATCCATGATAAAGCGGTCGAAGGCCATAATACTAGAGTTGGTAATGCACAGACAAAATCCAATGGACACAAGGACTGAGGGGAGCAAGAAACATTGATAGAAACTATAAGAATCCTAAAAATAGAAGTGCAAAGCTACAGGGAAGACAATGAAAGGATGATGAGAGAGAAAATTCAAATAAATGATCGAGTGCTACAGAGCTTAAATCAGTTGCAAGTTCAAGCCAAGAATGACTCAAAACTAGAGGAAGAAGGTAGGTATCACGAAATAAGAGATGGTTGTGGAAGAGATGGTTATTCCAGAAGTGCTATCAGAGCTCATCGACATCACTCACCTTCTTACTCAACAAGAAAGTTTTATGCATCTCAATATTCCATAAGTAGTCCATAGGTTTCTCCTATTAGGCACGAAAGAAGGAGACATGAAGTGGACAATTTGTAAGGAGATTTGAGGAAGCTCAAGCCACCATCCTTTGATTGTGAAAGAGAAAGGGAAGATGATGTTGAAGCATGGTTGCTTGGACTCTTGAGATATTTCCAATTGCATAGCTATTCTTCAAATCTAGAAGTCATAATTGTCACCTACCACTTACATGGAAAGATGTTATGTGGTGGGATCAACTGAATCAAGTTGAGCATGTTAATGAGAATAAGATTACCTAGAATCAATTCAAGAAGTACTTTCAGAAGCATTACCTCTTAGATATTTTTTATGAAAAGAAAATGCAAGAGTTATTTGAACTCATGTTGGGAAGTATGACTATGGCATAATATGAGAAGAAGTTCTTGGGGTTTTTAAATCATGTTGAGTTTTTAAATGATGAAAATGTGAAAATACATAGATTTTTAGAGTGGACTTCCATCCTTTTACAAAGAAAATATTCGGTATGATGATCCTAAGACCTTGACTGAGACCATATGGAAGGCCAAGTACTTGAATGAGAAAGGATAGGGCAAAGAGTCCATGCATAAGTCTTGGAAGGATAATAAGAAGGAGAAGTATGATCAAAGGAAGAAGGGATTCAAACCTCATTTCGATAGAAATGAGCCTAATAAAAATCATCAATATCAGTATGCTAAGGATGAACCCAAGAAAGAAGACTCCTTAGGGAAAATGGGGAGTCCACTAATCCGATGTTGGGGATGCAAGGGATATCACCTATACAAGGATTTCCCACACATAAAGGACAAAGTGAAGACTGTGGACAATGTCCAAGAAGCTACCATGATAGAGGACATGGGAAGGGTTTATGCAGCCTTAGATGATTGACAAGAAGAGTACCAGTCCAAGATGGTCGAGGTGGAAGGTAAGATCATTAATCAGTCTGTTGTTATTTTAATTGATTCAAAAACAATTCATTGTTACATTGATCCTAAGATAGTGGATATATTACATTTTTAGAAAAGTAAGCTTGGGAAATCAAGTTTGGTTTAGCTAGCCATTGGAACCAAGAGGAGAATCCATGATATGGTCAGAGGTTGTACCATAAGTCTTAATGGTGTGAATACTAGTGCTGATCTAAATATCATACCATTAGGATCTTATGATATTCTTATTGGAATGGATTGGTTGGACAAGAATCATGTTGTCATAACAAGACATTTACATGTCTTGATGGAGATGGAAAATATATCATTTTGAAGGGAGTTCCAAGACCCATCTCTATAAATAAGATTTCAGCCTTACAACTAAAGAGATGTTTCAGAAAATGGTTTCATTTGTATGCAACCCATGTGGTGGAGCCAAGCCTTGAAGATTTCTCGGTACTACAAGAATTTGAAGATGTATTCCAATAAATACCAGGGTTGCCGCCAAAAAGGGAAATATATTTATCTATTGTTTTAGTGCCAGGAGATGGCCCAATGTCAAATACACCTTACAAAATGAGCACACCAGAGTTAAAATAATTACAAATGTAGTTGGAGGGATTACTAAAGAAAGGGTACATACACCCAAGTGTTTCACCTTGGGGAGCACCTGTGCTCTTTTTCAAAAATAAAGATGGAACCTTGAGGTTGTGTATTGACTTTTGACAATGGAATAAGTATACTATAAAGAACAAGTATCCTTTACCCAGAATTGATGACCTCTTTGATCAGCTAATAGGAGCAAAGATATTTTCAAAGATAGCCTTGAAATCAGGATACCATCAGGTAAGATTCAAAGAAGAATATATCCATAAGAGAACTTTTAGAACTAGGTATGGGCATTATGAATTTGTAGTGGTGCCTTTTGGATTGTCCAATGCATCAGTTGTTTTTATTTCCTTAATGAATGGCATATTCAAAAATTACTTGGGAATGTTTGTCATAGTATTTTTGGATGACATACTTGTCTATTATAAGTCTGAAGAGGATCATGAACATCACCTAATATTGGTATTGCAAGTGCTGAGGGAACATCAGTTGTATGCCAAGCTAAGTGTTATTTTTTTCAAGAGAAGATCAATTACTTGGGGCACGTTATTTCATAACAGGGCATAGCAGTGGATCTAGAGAATATTGAATCCATTAGAGTATGGTCAGTGCCCAAGAACATTTTAGAAGTCAGATCTTTTATGGGGTTAGCCAATTACTACAGAAGGTTTATAGTCCGATTCTCTAAAATGTCTCATCCCATCAATTCTTTTCAAAGGAAGGGAATTAAATTTGAATTGAAAATTGAATGTGAAGAGAACTTTAATTTGTTGAAGGAGTTACTCACTAGTGGGCCTGTGCTAAAAATTGTTGACCCAAATGAAATTTTTGTGGTATATACAAATGCGTGCAAGGAAGGACTTGATGGATTCCTCACTGAAAATGGACATGTCATTTGTTATGAGTCCCGAAAGATTAAAGAGAATGATAGGAACTATGCCACAAATGACTTGGATCTTTCTGCCATTGTTCACACGTTTAATATGTAGAGGAATTATCTTGTGGGAAAGAGATTTAAACTAAGAACATACCATAGTGGTATCAAGTATCTTCTTGAATAGACAAATTTGAATGCCAGAAAAACAAGATGGCTTGAATTTTTAAGTGAATGCGACTTTGATATCAATCATATCAAGGGAAAAGAAAACAAATCTGTTGATGCACTTAGTAGACATGTACATCTCATGCATGCTACAATTGTTAGTATGAATCAGTCAGACTTGAAGGGAAAAAATTTAGATGTTGTTGTTACAGGTCAACATTGCCTACATGTAAAGGAAATATTGCAGCAAGAGGATGTACAACAGAAAATGAAATAGTATGAGATAAAATAAGATGGGTTACTTATGCATAAAAATAGAATTTTTGTTCCTATTTCCAGAGAAATTATGAATTTGGTATTAAAGGAAATGCATAATATTCCATATGATGGACATCCCGGTTACCAGAAAACAATTACAATAGTAAGAAACCAATTCTTTTGTGTGGGGATGAAAAATGATGTTTTTGATTATATCGCTAGATGTATGGAATGTCATAAGGTGAAAAATGACCATAGGCACCTGGCATAGTTTCTACAACCATTACCAATCCTAGAGAAGAAATGGGAAGTTATAACCATTGATTTTATAACAAAGTTTCCAAGGACAACAAGGAAAAATGATTCAATCATGGTAGTGGTTGACAAATTGACAAAGGATGCTCATTTTGTTCCTCTGAAAACAAATCATTCAGCAGGTAATATTGTATAAATTTACATGAAGGAAATCTCTAGATTGCATGGGATACCTAGGATAATTGTCTCAAATAGAGACACAAAGTTTACTTCAAATTTATAGAAGGGTTTATTTAAAGGATTTGGTACAAATATAAACCTTAGTAAAACATACCATCCACAGTCATATGGGAAGACAAAGAGGGTCAACCAAATAATTGAAGACATTGTAAGAATGTATGTGATAGATAAGCCATCTATGTGGGAAAATTACTTGCACTTGGTTGAGTTTGTCTATAATAATGGGTATCAAGATTCATTGAAGATGATCCCATTTGAAGCTTTCTATGGTAGAAAATGAAGTAATCCAGTAAGATGGGATAACCCAACAGATAGAGTGGTACTTGGGCAAGAGTTGCTCAAGGATATGGAAGACCAGATGGTTGAGATTAAGCAAAATTTAAAGGCATCTCAGGATAGAAATAAAGTTTTTGCAGATAAGCATAAGACAACAAGATAATATAAAGAGGGGGAGCATGTTCTTTTGAAATTAAATACCAAGAAGATATCTTTGAAGTTGGGTAGTTGTACAAATCTAGCAGACATATTTTGTGGTCCATTTGAGATATTGGACAAAATAGGGCATGTTGCATACATTCTTGCATTGCATGTTTCCATGAAAGAGCATAATGTATTTCATGTATTTTTTATAAATAAATTTGTACATGATCCTAACCATATTATTGATCAACATTTGATTTAGGTAGAGACATAGGGAGACTTTAAGGTCCAACCAATGCGTATATTGGATAGAAAAGTCAAAATCCTCCAGTATCAAGTTATAGAGATGGTAAAAGTTCAGTGGACCTGATACGGTCCTCAAGATGCTACCTGGGAGCATGAATATGCCATGCGGGTAGAGTACCCACAAATTTTTAAATAAATTTTGGAATTCTAGTTCTTATTTTGTATATGCATGGAGGAAAATGCCAAAATAAGGGGGAGGGGATGTAACACCCCATGTTTTGAGCCCCCATATTAAATAATGTATTGTTACATTAATGAGAGGCCAGAGTGCCCAAACAATTGTTAAAAGGCCAGTGTGCCTAAGAAATGTAATGTGTGATCAATATTGATAATAAATACATCGTTGGCTGCTAGACGAACAATGACTAGAGTTACAGGGGGCTACAATTCAACAAGAGAGAGGGCTTGAGGGGCTAAGTGTTTATTTCATTTATTAAATCACCCATTTTGTCTAATGGAGGAAGCTTGTTAAGTAAAGTTCTTGGGGGAATGCCAAGAGGTTCTTGATCCCCACGATTTACAAAAACTCGTCCTTGGTCTATGGTTCTCCCGTTGGCTAATTATCTCATTCATTTTTGGTCATTCACTCACTCTCATTTCCGTCCACATTATGGTGTTGTTTCTCGTCATATCACACATTCATTCACCCAATTTTTTCACTGTTCATCCTCTCTCATGGATTTTGCAGTCCATTCATTCCTTCACTCACTCATATTTCCCCATTCGTGTATGGATTGGAGAAAGGAAGAGGAACTGTTGAAGAACAACCATGATTATTTTGGTTGTGTATATTGTTGGTGTAATCCAGTTGTGAATAGAGGCCTGCATATTTGGAATTTTGTGGCCTGTGTCCATCCTTTCTCACAGCTACAAGTCCTGAGAGTCCCAACATGGAGATTTTGGACCAGTTGCACTGGAGCCCTGGAAGGAGAAGGACTGTCTGAGGGACTGCGTGGCAGAGAAGGGTGGGGGTCCATTCTCTTGGGAAATACAGGATCGATAGAAGATATTTGGGTACTTGGATTGCTAAGAGTGTTGGGGAAGCCTATGAGAGCTTGAGTGGTGACTGGTCTGGGAAGCCAGGTAACACTTTGGAGTCATCCTTGTGGATTCATAGCCCTAGCTCGGGGGTGAAATTTCTATTGAGACTTCAAACAACAATGTCTACAGTTGAGTGGAACATCCTTGGTCTACAACCAGTTCGTGTCTTATTCTATAAAAGATAAGTGCTCTTTGTTATGGTATTAATCACCTGTGTATTAATTATTTCATTGCGTATTTATTTATAATTGAATTGGATATGATTAGAGTAGGCATACTTGTTGTGTATTATTGTGCATGCTATATGCTTCACTCTTTATATGCTTAGAATAAACCTTGATCAATGCATGTGAAACTTCCATGCATTCCCTGTTAGGAAAAACAAGAGAAGGGACCAAATTAGTACAGAGAAGGAACTTGTAACTAAGATGCCTGGCATGTGGGTGGATGAGTGTGTTACATAGATGGAAGCACTAAAAAAGTTCAAGATCCCAAATTTATCCTCCATTCATTCTTCCTAAAAAAAGAAAAGTTTGATGAGCAAGTTGATATTTTTAAATGATTGTTAATTGAAAGTTCTATGGTATAATTGAATATGATTAGGACAACATAGATAAGTGGCTAGTGGATTACTTTTTTAAAAAGCAGGACATTGAAGAAGAATTACGTGTAATTTACTTTGATCTAAGAGAATTGGAGCGTGAGTTGTTCAACATCAAAATCTGACATGAAATCAATGTGGCACCAATGAAAATTTACATCGAAGAATGGTTCAAGAAATCTATTGATAAACTGACTAATGAAGGGAAATAAATAATCGAGATCCTTCTTGTAATTGTTGATGAAAATGATAAATTAACATCAGAAAAAAAAAGTGACAACAACGAGATACCATCATAGTAAGTTTATGTTGATCACATCCTTCTTTTTCTTTATCAAGTCCTTCATTCAGTTATTCCACCTCTTTTACTAGAAAGGTTTAACCAAAGACTGATAACCTCTATTTTCTTCTTAGCAGGTCTTGCTGTTCTTCTACCACCCACTTTCTTCCTTCTAAGAGATTATTTTTTTATTTTTATTTTTTTATGTTCTGCAGGATCCCCAATCCTAGTCTTTAAGACAAACACATTTTAAATTTCAAAGAATATATAACATAGTATATATTTTTTAGAAATTTCAAGAGAGCTACATTGAACAATGTCAACTGTGCTTTGTAAACCTTTTTTCAGAATATAAAGTATTTGAGTTTGATCTATCACTATATTTATTTGAGATTCCCATGTGTCCACTCTGTTAAAGTTCTCTTATGCGTGAAGACCATCTTCTTTTTATTTTATGTGATCATAAATATTTATCTTAACCTACGATGGATGTGGAATTTTTTCTTATTTTGTTTAAATGTGTGAAGTGTGTGATTCCTGGTCCTTTCTTAGGAACTTTCTTTAAAAATAAGAAAAAATAATTCCTATTATTTTCTTGCAATATGTACATTTATTTGAATTACTACGACAAACTTGTATCAAGTCCCACATTCTGAATAGTTACAAATCCCAAGAAAATATAAAGAGGAGTACCAACTCTGTAAAAACGCAGGGGGATCTACATCCTCGTGAGGTTATCGTTTCAGTCCTAATGGATTTATGCGTCAACACAAGGGGAATGATTCATCTAATTTTCAAGCCCAGAATGATCTAGGAAGGTTATTCTCCTTCATCCAATTAAGACAACAGAAATTGCCCCCTTCCCACTAATCTTGGGGCTTACACAAGTTTATCAGGTACCTTCCCTACTAGATTTCCTCTGCACAAATGAATCTCTTCTCTGCTACACAATTCCTTGATGGTCTCCCATTACTAGTTTCATTTACTATCCAATAAATACGAAGTTGTATCCCTTTATCACGAGCTACCTTTTTCTTCAAGGAAAGATCTCCATTTTCCTCTCTTCTTCATGATGTGCTTTCGAAGACCTTTGTTCAATGTTCTTTTTTCCATGTGTGTGTCCTTATCCTTTCCCTCCTTCTTGTCTCTCCGTCTTTTTTTTCTCCAGTGATTTTTTTTTCCACCTTTTTCCTCTTCTTCCACCAATCCCTTCAGATTCCCATGACTTCCTACAAATGAAACCTGGTATCTAGGGTCTACAATTTTGAAAGGGAAATGTTTTTGGTGTCCTATTCTCTAGGCTATTTAGTTGACCCCTCATCTCCTCAAGAGATCAATATGTTAGTATTATTAACTTCCTCGACCACCAATATGGTGCCCTCATTAATAGTTCACATGATCTCCTACAATTTCAAGTACGTGCACGAGTGGCGTATTCAATTTCCAAGTGCAGGTTGAAGTGTTAAGAAAACTTCCTATTTTCTTCATTGAATATTCTCCACTCCACCTCTTTGATCCACCTCATCCATCCCACTCCATCAGTTCCCTCTTGTGACATCATGGTTAGTACTCTCAAGAATTTTCCCTCTTAGTAAGTTGTCTAGTGTTTTTCATTAATATCAATATAATTATAAGATTCATAATCATAATTATGTGATTTTTTAGAACAATTACAATTATGGGGGAAAATGGGGTGTTACATTCCTCTCCCCCTTAAGTAAACATTGTCCTCAGTGTTTAAAATACCATACATATATAATTATAAAGAAAACAAAAATGGTATGCCATTCTCATGGCATCCTCCATCTCCCATGTAGCCTCATTTTCTCCAAAGTGCTTCCATTTGACCTTGATTTGCACAATGGCTCAATTCTCAAGATTTTTTTCTCTATTGTCCATGATGCATTAAGGTTCGATATGGAATTATCCCTCTGGTTCCACCTATGTTACATTACAATCAAGTCACTCATAATGTTAAGTATTTGTTTGTCATGTGCAAAGAAACTTTGTCATAATAAAGGTTAAACTTATGTGTGTGTGTTGAAACTCTCTGTTCATTAGGTATGTGCTAAAAATCTCTACCATATGGAGTATATACAGGTTCATTGATATGGATTACTAAGGGAAAGGAATCTCTAAAGAATGTTTAAATATTGAACGAGGTTTAAAACCATTGGATCGGTTTCCTTTCAAACATTGTATAATTGCAGGGCTTTAAGTCTATTTCTAGGTCTCAGGTTAGTTGCAGGTTTAAGATTTGAGGAAGAAACATCTCCTTCAATGAAATTCTAAATGGGTATTTCATTTTATGATCATTGACCACTATAAGGTTCAATCATTATAATTTCACTGTGGATATAATCGAAGATATACAATGGTCATCGATATTGTGGGAGAACGGGTATAGACCGTCATATTTTGATACATAATCAAAGACTATAGAGTGGAGTGATAAGGAGTTGAAACCATTTGATCAAGGGCTGGAATAATAGAGTTTTGGAATTACTAATACAAATAGAGGGGGGAGTGAATCAGTTGTTACTGTGCTTAAACAATTTTATGCCTATTAAAATATTATTAACATTCTCCAAGTGATCATCAAGATTATGCAAGACATGAGCAACATAAATAACAAACATCAATCACACATATGATATACACAGAGACAAATATTCATGAGGAAACAAATAAAGGGAGACAACCTCTTCTTCTTAGAATGATAGGAAGTCTTTTAAGTTCTATACATCATCTATATTTGAGCACCAAATCAATGTGAGGCTACCACCTCTGTTTTACAAGCTAGAACTTGCTGAGAGAACCAACTTTCTGGTTTCTCTAGCACCCACTAGAAGGAAGCACCAACTCCCTGAGTGTTCTAGCACCAACTGGATGGAAGCACCAAATTCCAGTCACACAGGAACCATCCTATACAAAAGAGAACAATAGTTCTCCCTTGCACCACCATACCACCCTGGTTTTTTTGGCTATAGCCAGATGGAAGCTACAACTCCCTGTGTTCAAGAACCCACTTGAAACTCCGAGGAAAACAATCCTCCCTAGCACCACCCTACCACCTTGAGATATAAATCTTTGCTTTCTTAAATTTATTACAGTGATACAATATTTATCAATGGCTTATGAGTCTCATCACTGTTCGGCTACACTGATCTCCTTTTCCTGCATCAATGTGTTCCTTCTCTCATATTCTTACGCTTAAGTTCTCATACAGTTTGTTGTTTTCGCCATTTATGCTTTGTCCATCTTATGGTCTTAATATCTTCATATTTCATGCTCTGTTCCTGTTGTCTCCTTGATCACATACAGTTCAAATTGTTTTACCGAGAAATAACAACCTCCCTCTGTCACAACATGTTTCCTTTATTCCTTCTCTCATCATTTTTTACACTCCAAATCTCCAACGCCCATGTCAGGAATATCAGAACGCTCAAGAGCCATGATTCCAATGCCCCAAAACAATGATTCATTTATCTCAACTGAATCATAACTAATCAAGAAACCATGAAGTGAAACAACAACCCTTCGATTAGATTCGGTTTGATCAGCATCATTGGATTATACACACAAAGGATTTTTGAATTTTTGATGTGTAACCTTCGATATGGATACTAGCAGTGCTAGCTCCTTCATCAATATTCCATTGATGTGACCTTAGACGATGCTCTCATGTGACCATTCGATTGCAGGCATGACTAAAGGTGGTTTGAGGGAAATCTTCTTTTCACCTCGCAATTCACTACAGAGCTCCATGTGTCCTTTCTCCAAAACCGTGGTTTCAATTGCGGATTGCCCTCACAAAATTATCTTCCAAGAAATGTTTGGTTCCACAATCAGGCTTGATCGTCGATCTTGCAGTCTCTAACAGATTCCTTCAATCAACAACTCTGATCTATCATCTTTTCTTCCTCTTCTTTGGATCCATGACCTCCTAAGTCTTAACTACCAAGTGACGTGTGGCCCTCCAAACTGACAGACGAGATCGATTTCTTCTTTCAGGCTTCGGGAGTCTCAATTCTCAAACTTCACTTTCTCCACGGTGATTCCACCCAAAATTCATGATCTATAGACACATGGTATTCTCGAATCAACGGTCACAATCACTTCAGGTATTTGGGGTTCGAAAATCTCAACTTTCCTTTCTCGCTTTTTCTCGAAGTGTTCCAAATGGAGTACACGATCTTTTGACATGTGTCCTCCTACAGATCGACGGTCCTCATATCCTTTGGCTCTTTAGTCTTTGGGGATTTAAAAACTTAACTTCGCTTCCTTCACTTTCGCCCAGAGTGTTTTTCCCCGAACTTCAGAGATTTCTACCATGCATCCTTCTGGAAATCGATGGCCTGGATCTTCTTCAACCCTCGAGTCTTCGATGTTCTAGCTTCCTTCCCAGTCAAAAACTCCCAAAGTGATTCTCTCTAGAGTTGTGGATCGTGCGCCACCTATCAGTATTGATGATGGATGGTCCCTTCTTACTTCGAGACTTCGAAATTTTGACAAGTCTGTTGTATTGCACTCATCTAAAGGCTTAACCTTCATGCATTTATATTTGGATCCAATGACTGTTAATCCTTGATGCTAAGATCCAATGGATCAGATCTATACTTCTCTTAGATATAATGGTTGTCCTAAATCCAAAAATGTACCTTAGATAGATGACTAAGAGCGACTTCAGACCTTCTTCCTTCGGGACTTCGGGACATTTGACATTTTTTGGTGATGAAACTCTCGAATTAAATCTCCCAAAGTGACGTAGCTTTCTTATGTCACTTGTTGACGTGTCATGAGCCAATTAGTTGCCATGTGTCACTCAGATTCGTGATTTGAACATACATGAAGTGTCGATTCAACTTGACACTTTTAATTGCATGTTTGTGCCATGTGTCCTTGTTGATGTGGTATTCTGACATGGTCTGCCAACTTGGTATGCCACATGTCCTTATAGACGTGGTCTACTGATGTGGTTGTTCCTGATCTAACGGTCATTGAATTTTCTCTAGATCTGATGGTCCTTATTCATTTCAGATTTTGGGCTTTGGGTAATTTGACTTTAAGGTTGCCAATTTTTCCGAAGTGAGATTCCCAAAATAGTAAACTCCTCAAAAATTTTGACATGAACCAAATGTTTTTTTTTATCATGTTCTTATATCGATGGCTTGATCTATCTTCGGTGCTGCTCTTCTAGCTTATCCTATCCTTCCACTTAAAAGTGATCCAACGGTCGTGAAGACAATCGAATAAAATCAACGATCAAGGATGGTTGTGGAACCCCAAATTTTGAGTGATTTAACTCATCACGAAATCTCCACAATTTGAAGTTGTGCACTATTGGTGAGTCATCCACAATTGTCGATCTTCGAGGCTACAATATCTGATGGTTCTGACTAATTGTTGTATTAGAAATAGAACAAAATTTAATTCTCCTTTCAATCTCTGCAATCTATCCCTGTCGTTGATCTGGTGATTGCACATTTGACGATCATGAATTAATTCGACTTAATCTAATCATTTGTTAGATCAACCACAATCATCGATATTTGAGTTTATGAGATATGATGATCTAGACCAATTACGGGATTATAACTAGCAAGTTGTTTAATTCTTCTTTCGCTCTCCGCAATTCATCCCTGTCATTGATCTGGCTTGTAGATCCGACGGTCACGATATTCCAACGGTCGTCAAGCCCACAGTCACTCATATGACCGACATCCATAATATTAGACAATCAACGCAGTCAATTTCTTGATCAGATGACTGATGAGGCTTCTCACTCTTAGCTTATGCTTTTCCTATTCACCATCATCGTTGTTGTTCTTTACATCAATGAAAAGAACAATCTTCCTATAAAAACATGCCAACAATACCCCCCTTTCGCATTGATGGAAACCCTGAAAGGTTGCACTATTCTTCTTAGACCTCCAACTATAGAATACAGACCACACCTTTTCTCCCCCTTTGACATCAATGTCAAATAAAACATGCTCCCCTTGAGCTTTTGCAGTACTTTTCAGAGGTATCAGATATTCGACCAACACATACTCCCCCTGACAGGATGGAATCTCTAAGGTGAGATAAGGGATGACACCCAGATTTTGACAGAGATATTCAAATGGTGTCTTGGCTATGGTTTTAGTAAAGATGTTTGCAATTTGTTCTATGGAAGGAATATAATTCAGCTGAACAACTTTGTTTGTAACCTGCTCTTTGAGAAAATGATACTTTATTAGTATATTCTTCGATTTTGAATGGAGAACAGGATTGTTGGAGACACTAATGGAACTGGTGTTATCACAGTGAAGTGGAATTGGATCAGTATAAGTGACCTTCAAATATGCAAGAGTTTGTATCATCCATAAGATATGAGTGCAACAAGTAGTAGCAACAACGTACTATGCCTTTGTAGTTGATAATGAAATATATCCCTTATTCTTACTAAGCCATGCTACTAAAGAATCACCTAAGAATAATGCACCTCCATTGGTTCTCTTTCTCTCATCCAAACAGTTTTCCCAATCAGCATCTGAATATGTAGTTAATTGAAAATTCTGATTTTTAGGACACTAGAGACCACAAGTCATTGTACCCTTCAAATATTTGAATATCATTTTGATAGCTTCTATAAGAATTTGTTTAGGAGAACACTGATAACAACCTACCATTCCAACAACTTGCATTATATTAGGACAAGATGTTGTGATGTACAGAAGAATGCCTATCATTAATCGATAAGTTCTTTGATCAACATCATGTGAAATATCATCTTTACTAAGATTGCAACCACTTACATAGCCTAAACTAGTCTTAAACAAAGGAGATCCTTGTTTGCTCAGAATGTCATTTAGTTCCGCTGAGGATTTAATGCTTGGAAGATTTTGGAGATACAATGATTTAAATGTCTCCATCTCTTTGTTGGTTTTTACTACCTCTTCTTCCAAGGCTTCACATCTTGCCTTGTTTTCTGATAACTATTGTTTCATAATGTCCTCTATTTTATTTGCCTCTTCTAATTCAACTTTTAGCAGGGAAAATTCTTCATCAGGGTTTTTACTATCTTTCTCAAACTGTATCAACAATTGTTTTTGCTTTTTCTTCTTAAATCTGAGTCTAACAATTTCTTCTAGAGCATTGATCAGTTCTTCTTCCAATTCAACCACAACTTCTTCATCATCAACATAACTTATTTTTCTTTTATTATCATAATCATCTTTGTCCATAAGCATAAATTCATTAACCTTATCTTCAAAAGCAGAATCATTATCTGTGTCTCCTAAAGAGTCATCATTGTTTACACATAAACTTTTATTTTTACCAAATCTCTTGGATTTGTACTTCTCTTCACCTTCAATGTTCTGGTCCTTCTTCTTCTGTGGACACTTAGAAGAAAAGTGACCTATATTTCCATAGTTAAAACATTTGAAGGGAAACTTGCCTTGGTACTTGCCTGATCCTTTCTTTAGTCTTCTCACAATTTTTTCTTCAATTTCACCAGGTTCAAAATCCTCATTCTTATATTCTTTAAATGATGATTCTCTAGAGGTGGGTTTATCTTTACTAATCCTCATTTCATAAGTAGTTAGAGTTCCAAGAAGTTTATCAATAGACAAAGTTTTAAGATCATTCAGATCTTCTATTGCAGAAACTTTTGGATTAAATCTATCAGGCATAGATCTTAAAATCTTCAGAACTAAAAATGTGTCTTCAATCTTTTCACCAAGACCCTTCATGGAATTCACGAGCTCCTCAAATATTAATAAATATTTATTAACTGTTTCATCCTCATTCATCTTTAGTTTCTCAAATTTCAATCTATATGTCTGAAGTTTGGCATCTTTTGCTTTCTCATTTCCTTCATAACTGCTAATGAGTTTATCCCACATCTCTTTGGTAGAATCAAGCTACATTACTTTTACAAATACAGCTTCAGCAAGCCCACTCACGATATCATTCATTGCCTTTTCATCGAAGCTAAATTCTAACTTATCATATTTGGAAGCTTGCATAACACGTTTTGTATATCCAGTCTCTACAACATCCCAAACATCAACACCTAAGGCCATAATGTATGTTCTCATTCTAACCTTTCAGAAAGAAAAAATTATTCCATAAAACAGAGGAGGCTTATTAGTTGAAGTTACTTCATGACTTCTCATGTTTACGCTTATTGATCTACCTTTAGCGAAAAGGAACCCACTCTGATACCAATTGTTGGAATTACTAAGACAACTGAGAAGGGGGGGAGTTGAATCAGTTGTTACTGTGCTTAAACAATTTGATGCCTATTAAAATATTATTAACCTTATCCAAGTGATAATCAAGATTATGAAAGACATGATCAACAGAGATAAAAAAATATAAATCACGCATATGATATACATAGAGAAATATATTCACGAGGAAACCCATAAAGGGAGAAAACCTCTTATTCTTCGAATGATAAGCAATATTTTAAGTCATGTACATTATCTATCTTTGAGAACCAACTCAATGTGAGGCTTCCACCTCTGTTTTACAAGCTACAACTTGATGACAACACCAACTCTCTGGTTTCTCTAGCACCCACTAGAAGGAAGCACCAACTCCCCGAGTGTTCCAACACCAACTGAATGGAAGCACCAACTTCCAGTCACATAGGCACTAACCTGTACAACAGAGAAAAATAGTTCTCCCTTGCACCACCCTATAACCCTGGTTTTTCTAGCTGCAACCAGATGGAAGGTACAACTCCCTGTGTTCATGCACCGACTTGAAACTCTGAGGACAACAGTCCTCCCTAGTACCACCCTACCACCCTAAGATATAAATCTTTTCTTTCTGAAATTTATTATAATGATACAGTATTTATCAATGGCTTACCATTCTCATCATTGTTTGGCTACACTACTCTGCTCTGCCTGCATCAGTGTGTTCCTGCTCACATATTATTTCACTTAATTTCTCGTACAGTCTGTTGTTTTCACCATTTCTTCTCTGTCCAGCTTATGTTATTCATCTTTGCATCTTTCACGCTTTGTTCCTGCTGTTTCCTTGATCACATACAGTTCAACTTGTTTTACCAATAAACAAAAACCTGCCTTTGTCATGACATGTTTCCTTTATTCCTTCTCTCATCATCTCTTACACTCCAAATCTCCAATGCCGATGTCGGGAATCTCAGAACGCTCAAGAGCCATGATTCCAATGCCCCATAACAATGATTCAGTTAGTGAAACTGAATCGTAACTGATCAAGAAACCACGAAATGAAACAACAACCCTTAAATAAGATTTGGTTTGATCAACAACATTGGATTATACACGCAGAGGCTTTTTGACTTTTCAATCCATAACCTCTGATATGGAGCCTAACATTGCTAGATCCTTCCTCAATATTCCGTTGATGTGACCTTGGGTGATGCTTTCATGTGACCATGCGAATTCATGCGCGACCAAAGGTGGTTTGAGGGAAATCTTCTTTTTTCCCCGCAATTCACTACAGAGCTCCACGTGTCCTTTCTCCAAAACTGTGGTTTCGATTGCGGCCCGCCTTCAGAAAATTATCTTCCAAGAAATTTTTGGTCCCACAATCAGGCGTGATCATCGATATGGTGGTCTCTTATAGATTCCTTCGATCAATGGCTCTGATTTATCGTCTTTCCTTCCTCGTCCTTGAATCCACTCCCTTCTAAGTCTTAACGACCAAGTGATGTGTGGCCCTCCAAACCGACGGATGAGATCGGTTTTTCCTTTCAGGATTCGAGAGCCTCAATTCTAAAACTCTTATTTCTCCATGGTTCTTCAACCTAGAATTCACAATCTATCGACATGTGGTCTTCTTGAATCAACGGTCACAATCCCTTCGGGTATTCGGGGTTCAAAAATCTCAACTTTCCTTGCTCTCTTTTTCCCACAGTGTTACAACCGGAGTCCATGATCTGTTGATGTGTGTCCTCCTACAAATCAATGGTCTTCAGCTCCTTCATCTCTTCGGGGTTCAATGATTTCAAAAATCAACTTCGCTTCTGTGACATTCCCCCAAAAAATAAAGTATTTTTTGAATTTAAAATCTGTTGGAAAATTATTCCGTTTTTAGTAAAATTGAATTTGGAAACTTTTTTCCATTTATGGAAATTCCAAATTTCAAATTTGATAATTGTAATCAATTATTATGACTGTTGGGAAGAGATTTGATTTGACCCAACTAACTATTTGACTATGACACTTGTATGAAAACAAAATATTTTATATTGATTGCAGGAGGACAAATGGAACAACCATGTTAAAATCAGTTGACCATGACTCCATGAGTGGGGAACATGTTGGAACTACATATGGGCTGATTGTTACAAGTGGACAATCATATATTTGGCCATTGGCAGCCCTTGAAAATCAGGGATTTAGAAAGCTGCGAAAATTCCCAAGGGGGGGAAGAAAGACCTAGGCAAAAGGATTGTTTGTTAAATAACATATGTGAGAAGGCAGGACACTGCCTAGTATGCTGGGAAGAAGTACTATTGGTTTACTTATTGTTATGAACACTGAATATGAAGTATGAGGTAAGGAGAACATTGGGAAAGAAGAAACCAATGTTGAAGAGGAGATTTCAAGTTCACCCTCATGGATTCATGGTTAGGCTATGGGGTGAACCGGGCAAGTGATTTGGCTACCCAGTTTTATGGTTGGGAGGAACATGGTTGTTCCCTTTGTCTTTCATGCATTATTTCAGTTATGTTATTCTGCCCCCTTCTTTGGATGAGTGTTATAGGGTTAAATACTTGATAGAATGCATCTGTTAATTCTGAATAGCAATAATACTAGAGACAAAATATTTAATGCATACTATTGAATTTAGGAACTACTAGAATGTTCTTATACTAGTTCTGAATGGATTACCTTTATTACATCTTATTGTTGATTCTGAATGGATTGACTTTGTCGCATCTTATTGTTGTTATATACTAGTTATGAATGGATTATCTTTGTTGCACCCTATTTATGTTATGAATACTAATGTTCGTAAGTTTACTAGCTGAAAGGATAAGCTTGGTCAAACTCCAGGAAGAATAAATGATGTAAATAGGATTACTGCTATGAATAGGATAAAACACTATAGGAAAAACCCCATGAATAAATTTTATTGTAGGTTGGAGTTACCTATGTATGCAATGCAAGTGTGAATTAAATAATGTATACACATATATGTATGTTCGTATACTTACTATCTGGTATACAAAAGTATGAGCAAAAGTATAGAATTTGGCTAAGATTCTTCCATGTACAAACTGAACAGTCGTGATTATTAGGAGATAACTGCAATCCTATTTAATGGAGAGTTATAAGATGATTTGGTCTATGGGACCACATATCGAATTATGAGAATTAAATTTTGGAGTAAATCAGCTAATACTGATAAAATTACCAGAACTAATCATGAGAGGTGCGAAGGCCCAAGGAAAAAAAAAGATATCCTCAAACTTCACATTATTTACACACACTTTTGAATAAATTGATAACTATGTAAACAATAGCATAATCACCAAGAAATCAAAGAGGAAAGCCTTTGACATGATCACAGGATAGGTGCAAATCAAATTTATTTACTATCATGCTTTCTGGAGTCAATTACAGGTGAGATACACACACAGTCAACAATAGTCGAGCTCCTTTATTCAATTCAAAATCTTAATTTTGACGAAGCCAACATGGCATTAAATAAATTAAACCGATGAAAGAAACAGTATGCTATTATAGGTAAGCAGGAGGGAAATCCTGAAATTCTTTTGCGAAATATATTACATATCTCATCCAGTTTTGAAACAAATAAATACCCCTTACTGTGTTGTTTCCAACGATAGGAAATACTACCCCAAGACGGGTTACTCTTACAATATTGAAACCAAAACAGAAACTACATTGTTAATAGAAAGATTGGAAAAGGACCATGCCCTTCCTCTAGAACCAAAAGGATGAGACAAAGAGGGTTATGGGCATGGAACATGAATACCTTGGTTTCCAAGGATAGGCATGGATATCCGAAACCGTACACCAACGACAAATCTGCAAAAATATACCATCGAAAACATTAGAACTATACGATAGGAAGATGAATGAATGTATCCATAGAATATCACTTAACAAATCCTGTACTTATCTTGGAATTGCCGAGGGTGTGCTCCATTTCCCATTAGTGGCAGTCCCCAAACCGAATGGGGAGGAGCAAGCTTGAGTAAATTGATGGGTAACCTCGCATCAAACAGGTCCCCATATTTAGTTTAATATCAGTTCCAGAAAAAGGTTATGCAAGAAAATACAACTTTCGTAAATAAAATAACAATTCCAACACCAGACCTCCAAAACACTAAACAGTGGATGAATATACTCTAGTTACTGAGGTACAAACAAAGCCAAAGATTTTTACTAGACATGATCCTCATAAGGAATTAAAATAAAAAACAGTTAATATGAAAATACCTAAATTCTAATACGAAATCGGTTCTCAAGTTAACAAAAGAAAGATTTAATGACAAACTTCGGTAAGACATTACAGGATCTGTAAGTAATTGTCAGTTCAACTCAAGATCTAGATAATGAATCTATGAAGGGGTATACACAAAATAACTCTTAGAGATGAATGAACAGAGCTGGGGTGGAAAAGTATTACTCACTACTATTCATAGAAAACCCACCGCAACATGTAATTAGAGTCTACAAACGGAATTTCATTCAGTATGGACAAGGATACACTGCAATAATAGGAATTCCCATCCTCATACATTTAATCTCTTGAATTCGGGAAAGGTCTCGCAAAAACACAATACCAAATCGATGATACAGAGATAGTAAAAGAGAGTGGTATGAGTAATCCCTAAAGAAAAACTACTTACGAACCACCAAGAAAGCATAAGAATGAGGTACCAAGCCCTTCAGACTACCGCGAACAGAGGATGGTTCGGTAATGGAAACTAATTATCAGGAGAGAGGAAAATTCCAGAACCCTTCTCCCTGAGATTTGGCAATGAGGGAATAGTTATCCACGGTCAGAAATAATCACTATGGCATGTAGGTCAATCCATGGTGATTACAAAGGAAGGAGAACTCGATCACTAATCCACGACTAGAGATGCAGAAATAACATGAAAACTTACCAGTTTGTTAGACAGAGATGTCGCTCCTTTCAGAGGAAATCCTCTCAGTTGTTTCCCTTCGCCAAGGAGTCGGCATCATAGAGCTAGGTTTCAGAGGACCTCCCCACAACAAAAATAAAAGTTCATTAACCTAGAAAAAACCTTTCCTCGAAGAATAAAGGTTGCGGGTACAAAAGGCCAGGTGATGAAATAGACCTGGCACGCCCTTATTGGATAACCTATTAGGTGATGGCCTTGACGTTATCATACACCCTACCCCTTTTAATTCCCTTGCTAGTATTAAATGATTGTCAAACCTACCTCTCCATTGGTATTCAATGGGCTACGGATTAAGGAGGCGCCTATGCGACTCATGGAAAACCTTTAACCCTAAAGTACAATTAATGTAGTTAATACAATGCTTAGTTGATGCTAGAGTTTATATAGGTAGAGCCAAGTGGGATTGCTAAAACGGGAAAAGGCTTATATTAGATTTGTACTTTGAGTTTACCTAGAAGGCCTTACCTAACCACTAACCCTTATCCAGATGATTTTAAATTAAAGTGGTCTGATTACATTGTATTAAAACATTTCGCAAAGGAGTATAATCTAACTCTCTACTTTTACCTAAGTCCTTTGATGGTTCTTGGCATGGATAGGTGTATAGTCTAACATAGGAGGCTTCGGCCAAAAATCCCAAAATCATTGTAGTTTAAGCCTATGGTAATGGTTATAGGTGCTCACATATAGGAAATTAACTATAATCACAGGACTTTAAATAAATTTGAAAAAATGGAGTAGGCCTTTCTTATATCATCGATTTGGAAACTTAAAGTCGGGTGTTAATGTCAGTTGACGACAGTAAGGACTCTAGAAAAACCTTCAGAATCAAGCAATATAATAGAAATCCTACCTCTCTTGAATATCGAAGCTATTCAAGGATGAATGTATAAACAAAAAGGATTTTTTTTTTATTTGGTAGGTTTGAGGTTTATTACATATGGTATCAGAGAAAAGTTTACAACACTAGGCCTTAAACAGGGCCACATTAAAATTTTGGCATATATATTTTTTTACTTTTGCAAAACTAATAAACCTTCATTGTTACAAACATAAAACCTTCTGTTTTGTGTTAATCATGGAAGCACAAGATGACGGGGAAATCAAAATCGATGGAAATCCTGAACAAAGAATTCCTGAAAATCAGAGACAAAACAGTGAAGGTAGCTCACCCAAGGAAGTGTTGGAAACAATGAGGAATCTCATTGTTGAGCTTCAGGTTTTCAAAGCCAACAAAGAGAAACTAAAGAAATCACAACAAGAACAACATGAGATAAATGAAGTCCTGCTACGCAGTATAGTGACCAAGAAAATCCCAAAGGATGATAACCACGACGAAGAGGTCAGCAAAAGGGCCTCCAAGAATTCTGGGCCTAAAACAGAGAAAGGAGACAGTTCATATGAAGGTACACCTTCAACTGAGGACAAAACTAAAACTGACAAAAAAAGAAAACAAGTAGACCACCTTGAAAGAGAATTTAAAAAGATTAAACTAGCTACCTTTGATGGAGAATCTAGGATAGGAGAAGAAGCTGAGGCATGGTTGTTGGACATCAAAAAATACTTCCAGATCTACAACTATTCTAGCAATATGAAGGTCAGAATGGCCATCTACAATCTGAAAGGGAAGGCCATCATTTGGTGGCAAGACCTGAAATTGGCCAAGGGCCTAAAAGAGAAATAGTTGGAATGGTCTGACTTTAATAAGTATTTCAAGAAACAGTACCCTTCGAAAAGCTACTATGAAAGGAAAACGAAAGAATTTTACGAGTCATGACTTGGACAGATGATGATGGAGGACGTCATAAACAAATTTCTGGAACTGCTAAGGTTCGTACCATACATCCGGGAGGATAAGGTAAAAACTAGCGATTCTTAAGTTGTTTACCATAGTCCTATAGAGACAGAATTGAGTTTGACAATCCCAAATACTTGAATGAGTATTCAGGAAAGCACAAATGTGCTACGACTAGTATAAATAGCGAGCAAAGTTTCCCAAAGCTTGGAAGGATAAGAAACAAGATCGAATGAACCAGTAGAAGAAGGGATACCAGCCAGTTCCTTATCGAAATGCAGCAAAAAGATTTCCGAGGAAATATTTTCACTCCAACCATCCGAATACGCAAGGCAATGGTAAACTGTTAAATCTAGGAATGAATAAGTTTGAGGACAGCCCCCATGAAACATTAAAGTGTTGGGAATGTGGAGAACCTCATCTAAGGAGGAACTGTCCACGTTTAATTTTAGCAAACATAAATGTTGTTCATAATTTGCAGGAAGCCTCAATGGTGGGTGACGTGGGCAGAAGCCTACATCGGATAAATACAACCATAGATGGTCGACAAGCTAACCACCAGTCCTCTATGGTAGAAATCGAAGGTAGAATCAATAACACTCGAATTTCTGTTTTAATTGACCCTGGAGCTACGTTAAGTTATATTATTCCTAATGTGGTAGAGTCAAATAAAATTAAGAAGATGAAGCACACAAAATCATGGCTGGTACAACTAGCAATGGGAACTAAAAGGAAAGTAGTTGACTTTATTCCTGATTTTGAGTTCATCTTAGATGGTCAAAATATAAGAACAAACCTGAACATCCTACCACTAGGATCTTACGATATGATAATTGGGATGGATTGGTTAGAACAACACAAAGAGGTACTAGATTGTTACACCAAGATACTTAACTATAAAGCTGATTTTGGCACTACTAGAACAACCCAAGGTATACCAAAACCGGTATCAGTTAGACAAGTTTTAGTGATGCAATTCAAGAAATGTATGAGAAATGGATGTCAAGTTTATGCCATCCAAGTAACGAATCTGTTAGAAAAAGGAGATGAGCCAAAGTTAGAAGACTTTGTTTTCCTATGTGAATTTAGAGACATGTTTGTGGATGAGATACCAGAATTACCTCCTAGAAGGGAAATAGACTTCTCCATAGACCTACTACCTGGTTCAGTCCCTATCTCAAAAACACCTTCCCGAATGAGTTTACTAGAATCGATAGAATTAAAAATACAATTACAGGAATTGTTAGACAAAGAGTATATCAGACCGAGTGTTTCACCATGGGGGGTGTTAATATTATTGTAGCTTCGGGAGGTATGAACCTCTATTGTGACCTATGACAAGATTAGAATACTCCGGAAGCAAGCAAAGAAATGAAGAAAACCCTAGACAGGTTGTCGACTGCAGAAGTATATTTAATATGAATTTATTAATACCTAGAAGGAGAAGTTGGCCCCAGTTAAACTGTCGAGACTACTATAAATACAGGGCACATGTTCTCATTATTCTCATCTCAGCAGTTGCAGAGTGAACTGGATCTACGTAGGTGCAGCTGCAACTTGTGCGCAAGTTTCTGGGAAGGTGTGTGCTAGCCTCTGAGTGGGATTATCTGACCATCTTGGGTTCTATTCTTTCTTGTTGCATTAGTCTCTCTTGGCTATTGGATTGCTACCAGGATTCTCTTCTCTGTCAAGGTCAAGGTGCTCGAAGGGTGGCTTCAGCCTGTGGTTGGGTGACGAGGCTATGGTCAATGGTAAAATGAGCACAATCTTCTATATTCTAATAGGTTATGGGCCCACACCCCCTTCAGTCAGCCTAAAATGCTGGAAGGAAGAATAACCGCTAGATATTGATCTCGTTGAGGAACTGTCGCTAGGGTTACTAGTAGGAGCATCTTCCAAAAACACTGCAATTAGGGTTACTAGCAGAAGAAGTTGCAAAAACCCTAAATCTCCGATCCGACACCTTGTGATGGAGCATCTCTCCCAAGAAGAAGATATTTAGATGTGCCCTAACTCAGTGCACCTCTTGGCTCTCTCAGAAGACATAAATGACAAAGTTGAAGTTTTGGATCAAGGCATGACCAATTATGAGTGAACAGAAGACATGTGTGAAACAATCATTCTTTTACACTACTCAACACTTACCGGGACGATTGAAGATGATATGTGGATAATCGACAATAGAGCTTCCAGGCACGTGACGGGAGATCAAGCTAGACTCTCAAATTTAAATGAGAGAAAGACATCGTACAAAGTGGATCTTGGAGACAAAAGCACTTACCCCGTCGAAGGATTTGGACAAGACTCCTTCAAGTTGGAATCAGGTAATCATGTTCACTTAAGAAATGTTTTATATGTACCTGGTTTAGAAAGGAATATTGTATCAATATCATGTTTAGAAGACAAAGGAAACATAATGGCCTTCATGGATGGAAATGTGTTATCATGGCATAAGAATTCTAGCTTAGAGGATGTTAGGGTTATTGGAAGTCGTGAAGGAAATCTGTATAGACTACTAGAATGAAATGAAGAAGATCTAGTACATGACGAAGTCGACCCTAATGATCTTTGCCATAGAAGGTATGCTCATATCAATTATCAAGCATTACCTTTCCTCTGAAAAATGGTTGAAGGAATACCAGAATTCAAATCCACACATGAAGGAATTTGTAAAGTATGTGCCCTTGGGAAGAATATCAAGAAACCATTCCCAAGTAGCAACAACAGATCCAAGGAAATCCTAGATCTAATACACTTAGATGTTTGCGGTCCAATTCCAGTCAGATCTCTAGGAGGATCTCTCTACTACGTAATATTCATAGATGACTATTCAAGAAAGACGTGGTTGTACCTACTGAAATCAAAAGACGACGTATTTAGCAAGTTCCAAGAATTCAAGGCAGAAATAGAAAACCTTATGAACAAGAATATCAAGACATTAAGAACAGATAATGGATAAGAATACACCTCAAAGGAGTTCGTTTCATTTTTCAAATCGGCAAGGATTAGGAGGGAGTTGATTGTTCCTCATAATCCTCAACAAAACGATGTAGCCGAAAGAAAGAACAGATCTATCAAAGAAATGGTAAAATCCTTATTGAATGATCAAGGTCTATCCATGTTTCTATTGGGAGAAGCAACAATGATGACAATATATGTATAGAACAAAATCCCTCATCGCATATTGAAGGACATGACACCAGAAGAAGAATTCTCAGGTAAGAAACCTAACGTAGAAAATCCAAGAATATTTGGATGTCCAGTTTACTCTCATATTCCCAAAGATAAAAGGAATAAAATAGAACCCTCAGGAAAGAAGGGGATATTCATGGGATATAGTGATTCATCCAAAGCCTATAGAATATATATTCCAGAACAACACAATATAGAAGTTAGCAGAGACGTAATATTCAATGAAAAGATGGCCTTCAGGAAATCCATCAAAGAAATTATAGAAGAAGAGGAACTTGAAGAACCAAATGAAGAAAACACAGAAAATGAAAATAATGAAAAGGATCAACCTGATCATCCTATGGAACTAGGTGAGAACATTGATTCAGATATCATACCAAAAACCAAGAAGCAACCAACTTGGTTTGAAGCTACATTACAAGACGCAAAAAGAATCAAGGTTCCAGAAGGAACATCCAGAAAGAGTAAAAGACCGAAAAGATTCTCAAGTTATGCAACATACATGACAAAACTTCTAGATGAAGAACCTACTACATTTGAAGAAGCAGTCAAAAAGGGACAATGGAAAGAAGCTATGGCGGAAGAACATCAATCCATTATGAAAACTAAAGTATGGGAAATTTTACCCGAACCTAAAGAAAAATTAGTGGTAACCTCAAAATGGGTATACAAGATCAAACATACAGTAGACAGAAGCGTGGATAAATATAAGGCAAGATTTGTGGCCAGAGGGTTCTCCCAGAAGGAGGGAGAAGATTATGATGAAACCTTTTCTCCAGTGGCAAGGTATACCTCCATCAGAGCTATCATATCTCTTGTCGCTTCCATGGGATGGAATCTACACCAGATGGATGTAAAGAAGGCCTTTCTCAATGGATCTATTGAAGAAGAAGTGTATATTGAACAACCTTAAGGATTCAAGGTACATTCCAGAGACACTCACATTTGCATATTGAAGAAAGATCTATTTGGACTCAAACAAACTCCAAGGGCTTGGTACGCCATAATGGACAGCTATCTAACAAGACTTGGTTTCTCCAAGAGTCATGCAGATCCAAACCTTTATTACAAAGTCGTGGATAACACACCTGTGATTCTACTATTATATGTTGATGATCTATTCATAATAGGTGAAGAATCTCTAATTATCCAGTGAAAGAAGGAATTAGCCTCTGAATTTGATATGAAAGATCTAGGTCTCATAAATTATTACTTGGGACTAGAAGTATGGAAAAAGCATGGTGAAGTATTACTTGGACAAGGAAAGTACGCAATAAAGATCGTTCAAAAGTTTGGAATGATGGATTGTAAGTCCATGGACACTCCTATGAATGTGGATATAAGAAAAGTGAAAGTCCCAGATTCCAATCCAATAGATCCATCTCTATATCGATAGCTAATTTGATCATTGATGTATTTGGTAAATACTTGACCAGATACTTGCTTTGCTATAAATACATTAAGTCAGTTCCAGGTGGAACATAGACAAGAGCATTGGATAGCTGCAAAGCATGTAATAGGATATATTCGTGGGACAATAAACTGTGGCTTGAGATATGCCACATCCAGTGATATCCAACTTCATGGATTCACAGACTCTGATTGGGAAGGAAGTGCAGAAGACAGAAAGAGTACTTCAGGTATGTGTTTTAGATTGGGATCCACTATGATATCTTGGGGCAATAGGAAACAGAAGGCTGTCGCATTCAGTACAACAAAAGAAGAGTATATGGTAGCTTGTGAAGCATGCACAAAAGCAGGATGGCTAAGGAAGTTAATCTCCTATTTATTTGATCAGATTCTAGAATCGACCATAATATATTGTGATAATCAGAGTTGTATAAGATTATCTGAACATCCAGTGTTTCATGAAAGGTCCAAGCACGTTGAGATCAAATACTACTTTATTCAAGATAAAGTCCAGTAAGGAGAAGTAAAGCTCGAGTATATCCCCATTGATGAGCAGACAGCAGGCATCCTGACAAAACCTCTATCCAGAATCAAATTTGCATATCTCTGAGAGAAGATGGGGATCGTGGAAATAACTCCCTTATATGAAAGGGAAGATTCTCCAAGCTAGGAGAAGGTATGGAAAGATATTCTTGAAAAAACATTTATTTTTGTGATTTAAATAACTCTCCAGTTAGGAGGGAGCACTGAAAATATTATTTATCTTTGTAATTGAAAAATAGTTCAGATTGGATAGATTCTTTCTTGTTCGAAAAGTGGATTGAGATTTTTTACGGACAATGACTTTCCATTGTGGTTAACATGGGAGGTAGTCTGATTGCTGATGTATCATAGACATTGACTTCCCATTATGGTTAACATGGGGAGTGGTCTAGGGCAGTCTCTCTTCTT
The DNA here is from genome assembly GCA_009831015.1 of Picea engelmannii. Taxonomy (NCBI): domain Eukaryota; kingdom Viridiplantae; phylum Streptophyta; class Pinopsida; order Pinales; family Pinaceae; genus Picea; species Picea engelmannii. The sequence goes on along the minus strand of ML805073.1, from coordinate 242,135 downwards.
GAGGGTTACTGAAGAAGACTGACCTGCCTCATCGGACAATGATTTCTCATTGTGGTTAACATGAGGAATGGTATGTTTTTGAGGTTGATGCAGGACAGTCTTTTCCTCTTATGGTTAATGGAGGAAATGGTCTGGACAATCATTCCTTAGGGTTATACATTCTCTCCAGGGCGCACTTTGGTTAGTGTAGGAGGAATGGCCCAGGGTGGGGAATGGTCCAAGCTCAGCAATCAGGGACATACATTCCTTAGGGTTGTACATTCTCTCTAGGGAACACTTTGATTAGTGTAGGAGGAATGGTCCACGACAGTCATTCCTTAGGGTTTATACATTCTCTCCAAGGTGCACTCTGATTAGTGTAGGAGGAATGGCCCGGGGTGGGGAATGGTCCAAACATTCCTTAGGGTTTATACATTCTGTCTAGGGTGCACTTTGACTAGTGTAGGAAGAATGCCCCGGGGTGGGGAATGGTCCAGGCTCAGAAATCAGAAATAATCCTTCTTCCTTGAGAAGAATGGGGTAGATAGCCCATTGCTAATGTTCTATACCGAGGGTAGATATTCGTTCATATCTCATAGAAATGAGTGAAATATTGGCCCAGATGATTCCATTTTTATCATAACATTGTTTCTATGTAGGTTTCTATCCGATGTTTGTTATGAATAATATATGACAGTAGATGTAAACTACTGTGGTGGATATGTTCCACTGTTCATGAGGTAGATATTCTTTCAGAACTCATAGATGTGAGTGAAAGATTGGCCTGGAGATTGCTTGTCTCTAGACAGTAGAGATATACTACTGCGGTGGATTTGTTCCACTGTCTGTGACTATGTGTCACGGTTTGAGTAGTTGTGTACTACCTGAATAGACACAGGTGTGTTCTGTCAATTGATATTGTACTAGTTGTCATAGGAGATTATCCAGTTGGATAATAATGATGGTGATCGTGTTGTTACCAGTTGAATGGTCTATTGTTCTCAAGAACATACCTCCCTATCTAGGAGGGAGTGTTAATATTATGGTACCTTCGAGAGGTATGAACCTCTATTGTGACCTATGACGAGATTATAATACTCCGTAAGTAAGCAAAGAAATGAAGAAAACCCTAGACATGTTGTTGGCTACATAAATATATTTAATATGAATTTATTAATACCCAGAAGGAGAAGTTGGCCCTAGTTAAACTGCCCAGACTACTATAAATACAGGGTGCCAGTTCTCATTATTCTCATCTCAGCAGTTGCAGAGTGAACTGGATCTGCACAGGTGCAATTGTAGATTGTGCACAAGTTTTTGGGAAGGTGTGCGCTAGCCTCTGGGTGGGATTATCGTATCATCTTGGGTTCTATTATTGCTTGGTGCATCAGTCTCTCTTGGCTATTGGATTTCTACCAGGATTCTCTTCTCTGTCAAGGTCAAGGTGCTCGGAGGGTGGCTTCAGCCTATGGTTGGGTGATGAGGGTATCGTCAATGGTAAACGAGCACAATCTTCTATATTCTAATAGGGGGCACCGGTCCTCTTTGTGAAAAAGAAAGACGACACTCTAAGACTTTGTATCGATTATAGACAATTGAATAAAATGACTATTAATAACAAGTACCCCTTACCTAGGATAAACGACCTGTTTGATCAAGTAGGTGGGGCCAAGATCTTTTCAAAATTGGATTTATGATTTGGTTATCATCAAGTTAGAATAAGGGACGAAGATATAAATGAAACATCTTTTCAAACAAGATATGGACACTACAAATTTGTAGTCATACCTTTCGGACTCACTAATGCACCGACCACATTTATGTGCTTGATAAACAGTATTTTCAGCCAGTACTTAGACAAGTTCGTAGTAGTATTTATCGACGATATTTTGGTCTATTCTAAAATAGAGGAAGAACTTGAAGAAGACTTAAGAATAGTTCTAGAAACATTGAGGAAACACAAACTGTATGCCGAATTTGATAAGTGTGGCTTTTATCAAAAGGAAATACAATATCTAGGACATGTAATTTCAGCAGAAGGCATTGTCGTAGACCCTGAGAAAATCAAATCCATTTTAGAATGGCCAGTACCTAAGGATGTAGCAGATATCTGGTCATTCATGGGAATCACTGGATATTACCATAGATTTATAGAAGGGTTTTCCAAAATATCCTACCCTATCACGTCATTACAAAATAAAGGGACCAAGTTTAACTGGTCACAAAAATTCCAAGACAGTTTTAACAAGCTGAAGGAATTATTGACAACTGCACCCATCTTGAAGGTAGCAGACCATGATAAAGACCTTACCGTCTGTGCCGATGCGATTAAAGAAGGACTAGGTGTTGTCCTAACTCAGGAAGGACATGTGATTTGTTATGAGTCCCAAAAATTAAAAGAACATGACCAAAATTATGTCACTCATGACTTAGAATTGGTGGCGATAATACACGCCTTAAAAATGTGGCGACACTACTTAATGGGCCGAAAATTTCTACTATTGACGAATAATAGCGGTGTGAAATATCTGTTTAGCCAACCAAATCTTAATGCAAGGCAAGCAAGATGGCTAGCCTTCTTGAGCGAATTCGACTTCGAAGTCAGACATATCAAGGGTAAGGAAAATAAGGTAGCAGATGCTTTAAGAAGAAGAGTCCATGGGTTATTTGAGATAAATATCAGTAGGTAAGAAAGTGACCTAGAACAAAGAATAAGGACGATAGGTATTAACGTTGAAAACTACACTAAGATAATGGCATAATTACAAAACAATACTACAAACTTAGATAAACAAGATCTAAGTATCGACAAGAAGGGACTATTATGATTTAAAACAGAATTTACATACCAGATTCAGTAGAGTTAAAGTTAATAGTCTTGGATGAAGTGCATAAGAAACCATATTCTGGCCATCCAGGATACCATAAAATGATAACAACACTTAGGAAACTATTTTACTAGCCTAATATGAAGGGAGAAACAATAAAATACTTGGCTAGGTGCCAAGATTGTCAGCAGGTTAAGGCCAAACACTGATATCCAGCCATCCTATTACAACCATTACCAGTACCAGAATGGAAATGGGAGACCATATCGCTGGACTTTATAACAGGTTTTCCAAAAACTTAGAGACAGAATGATTCTATTATGGTTGTAATCGATAAACTCAGTAAGTCAACGCATTTTATTCCTGTAAAGTCTACTTTTAAATCTATAAACATTGCTAAAATATTTATGAAAGAAATTTTTAGACTACATGGTATTCCTAAAATGGTGATTTCAGATAGAGACGTAAAATTCACATCCTCTTTTTGGAAGGAATTGTTTGCAGGGATAAATACTAATTTGAATTTCAGTACGAGTTATCACCCACAAATGGATGGACAGACCGAAAGGACAAACTAAATCATAGAGGATATGCTCTGCATGTACGTAAGAACAAAACCAAACAAGTGGGAAGACTATCTACACTTGGTAGAATTTGCATATAACAATGGGTACCAAACTTCATCTAAGTTAATCCCTTTCGAGGTACTGTACAACAGAAAGTGTACGACTCCAATTAGCTGGGATAACTCGGTTGACAGACTCATGGTTGGACCAGAGATGCTCCAAGAAATGGAGAACATGGTAAGGAAGGTACAACAAAACCTAAAAGAAGAAAAGGATAGACAAAAGAGCTATGCAGATAAAAAAAGAAGACACCTGGAATTTCAAGTGGGAGACCATATCTATTTGAAGATCAAAGCCCAAAAAAGTTCACTGAAGTTAGGAAACTATGCCAAGATGGCACCCAGGTTTTGTGGGCCATTCAATATACTAGCTTGAATTGAACCTGTAGCATACCAACTTGCACTTCCAGCTAATCTAAGAATTCATAATTTATTTCATGTTTCTTTGTTGAAAAAGTATGTTCATGGCCCAACTCATATGATTGATTGGAACTTGGTGCAGGTGGAACCTGAAGGAAAGTTCTAGGTGGAATCCCTACGTATTCTAGACTGGAGAGAAATAACACTTTGGGACAGATTTGTCACTCAGGTAAAGGTGCAATGGAAGCACTTTAGTCCTGAGGAGGCCACTTGGGAGTTGGAGGGAGATTTCCGGAAATCTCATCCAATCTTGTTCGAAGAAAGGAATGAACACTGAGGACCATGGATTTTTTTGAAGGGGGAAAGGATGTGACATCCCCCCCAAAAATAAAGTATTTTTTGAATTTAAAATCTGTTGGAAAATTATTCCGTTTTTAGTAAAATTGAATTTGGAAACTTTTTTCCATTTATGGCAATTCCGAATTTCGGATTTGATAATTGCAATAAATTATTATGACTATTGGGCAGAGATCTGATTTGACCCAACTAACTATTTGACTATGACACTTGTATGAAAACATAATATTTGATATTGATTGCAGGAGGACAAATGGAACAACCATGTTAAAATCAACTGACCATGACTCCATGAGTGGGGAACATGTTGGAACTACCTCTGGAATGATTGTTACAAGTGGAAAATCAAATATTTGGCCATTAGCCCCTGAAAATCACCCTCATGGATTCATGGTCAAGCTAGTGGGTGAACCAAAAAAGTGATTTGGCTGCCGAGTTCTACGGTTGGGAGGAACGTGGTTGTTCCCTTTGTCTTTCGCACATTATTTCAGATATGTTATTCTGCCCCCTTCTCTTGTTGAGTGTTATAGGGTTAAACACTTGATAGAATGCATTTGTTAATTCTGAATAGAAATAATACTAGAGATGAAATATTCAATGCATACTATTGAACTTAGGAACTACTAGAATGTTCCTATACTAGTTATGAATGGATTACTTTTGTTACATCTTATTGTTGATTCTGAATGGATTACCTTTGTCACATCTTATTGTTGTTATATACTAGTTCTGAATGGATTATCTTTGTTGCACCCTATTTATGTTATGAATACTAACATCTGTAAGTTTACTAACTGAAAGGATAAGCCTGGTCAAACTCCATGAAGAATAAATTATGTAAATTGGATTACTTCTATGAACATGATAAAACACTATAGGAAAACCCCCACGAATAAATTTATTGCAAGTTGGAGTTACATGTGTATGCAATGCAAGTGTGAATTAAATAATGTATACATATATATATGTATGGTCATATACTTACTATCTGGTATACAAAAGTATGAGCATAAGTATAGATTTTGGATAAGATTCTTCCATGTACAAACTAAACAATCACGATTATTAGGAGATAACTGTAATTGTATTTAATGGAGAGTTATAGGACGATTTGGTCTATGGGACCACAGATCAAATTATGAGAATTAAATTTTGGAGTAAATCGGCTAATACTGATAAAATTACTAGAACTAATCATGAGAGGCACGAAGGCCCAAGGAAAACAAAAGACATCTTGAAACTTCACATGATTTACACATACTCTTGAACAAATTGATAACTATGTAAATAATAGCATAATCACCTAGAAATCAAAGAGGAAAGCCTTTGACATGATCAAAGGATAGGCGCAAATCAAATTTATTTACTATCATGATTTCTGGAGTCAATTACAGGTGAGATACACACACAGTCGGCAATAGCCAAGCTCCTTTATTCAATTCAAAATCCTAATTTTAAGGAAGCCAACATGGCGTTAAATAAATTAAACCAATGAAAGAAACAATATGCTATTATAGGTAAGCAAGAGGGAAATCTTGAAATTCTTTTGTGAAATATATTACATATCTCATCTAGTTTTGAAACAAATAAATACCCCTTACTGTGTTGTTTCCAACGATAGGAAATACTACCCCAAGACAGGTTACTCTTACGATATTGAAACCAGAACAGAAACTACATTGTTAATAAAAATATTGAAAAAGGACCATGCCCTTCCTCTAGAACCAAAAGGATAACAAGGAGAGGGTTACGGGCACAGAACCCGAATACCTTGGTTGCCAAGGATGGGCGTGGATATCCGAAACCGTACACCGGCGAGAACTCTGCAAAAATATACCATCGAAAACATTGTAACTATACGAAAGGAAGATGAATGAAAGTATCCATAGAATATCACTTAACAGATACTGTACTTATCTTGGAATTGCTGAGGGTGTGCTCCATTTTCCAGTAGTGGTTGTCCCCAAACCGAATGGGGAGGAGAAAACTTGAGTAAACTGATGGGTACCCTCGCATCAAACAGGGACTCATCCTTAGTTCAATATCCAGTTCTAGAAAAAGGTTATGCAAGAAAATACAACTTTCGTAAATAAAATAACAATTCCAACACCAAACCTCCAAAACACTAAACAATGGATGAATATGCTCTAGTTACTGAGGTACAAACAAAGCCAGAGATTTTTACTAGACAGGATCCTCATAAGGAATTAAAATAAAAAATAGTTAATATGAAAATACCTAAATTTTAATACGAAATCGGTTCTCAAGTTAACAAAAGAAATATTTAATGACAGACTGCGATAAGACATTACAAGATCCATAAGTAATTGTCAGTTCAAATCAAGATCTAGATAAAGAATCTATGAAGGGGTATACATGAAAGAACTCTTAGAGACGAACAAATAGAGTTGGGGTGGAAAATAATTACTCAATACCATTCGTAGAAAACCCAGCATGACAGGTAATTAGAGTCTATGAATGGAAGTTCATTCAGTATGGACAAGGATACACTGCAATAATAAGAATTCCCATCCTCATACATTTAATCTCTCGAATTTGGGAAAGGTCTCATGAAAACACAATACCAAATAGATGATAAAAACATAGTAAAAGAGAGTGGTATGAGTAAGCCCTAAAGGAAAACTACTTACGAAGCACTAGGAAAGCATAAGATTGAGGTACCAAGCCCTTCGAACTACCCTAAACAAATGACAGTTCGATAATGGAAACTAATTATCAGGAGAGAGGAAAATTCCAAAACCCTTCTCCCTGAGATTTGGCAATGAGGGAATAGTTACCCATAGTCAGAAATAATCACTACGACACGTAGGTCAATCCATGGTGATTACAAAGGAAGGAGAACTCGATCACTAATCCACGACTAGAGATGCAGAAATAACATGAAAACTTACCAGTTGGTTAGACAGAGATTTTGTTCCCTTCAGAGGCAATCCTCTTAGTTGTTTCCCTTCGCCAGGGAGTCAGCATCGCAAAGCTAGGTTCCAGAGGACCTCCCCGCGACAAAAAGAAAAGTTTATTAAACTAGAAAAACCCTTTCCTCGAAGAATAAAGGTTGTGGGTACAAAAGGCAAGGTGATGAAATAGACTTGGCACACCCTTGTTGGATAACCTGTTAGGGGATGGACTCGACATTAACATACACCCTACCCCTTTTAATTCCCTCTCTAGGATTAAATGCTTGTCAGACCTACCTCTCCATAGGTATTCAATGGGATACGGATTAAGGAAGTTCCTATGCGACTCATGGAAAACCTTTAACCCTAAAGTACAATGAATGTAGTTAATACAGTGTTCAATTGATGCTAGAGTTTGGACAGGTGGAGATGAGTGGGATTGCTAAAACGAGTAGAGGTTTATAGTAGACTCGTACTCTGAGTTTACCCAGAAGGCCTTACCTAACTACTAACCCTTATCCAAATGATTTTAAATTAAATTGGTCTGATTACATTGTATTAAAACATTTCACAGAGGAGTATAATTTAACTCTCTACTTTTACCTAAGTCCTTTCATGGTTCTTGGCATGGATATGTGGATAGTCTAACATAGGAGGCTTAGGCCAGAAATCCCAAAATCGTTGTAGTTTAAGCCTATGGTAATGGTTATAGGTGCACAGAGATAGGAAATTAATTGTTATCACAGGACTTTAAATAAATTTGAAAAAATGGAGTAGGCGTTTCTTATATCGTCGATTTGGAAACCTTAAAGTTGGGTGTTAATGTTAGTCGACGACAGTAAGAACTCTAGAAAAACCTTCAGAATCAAGAAATATAATAGAAATCCTATCTCTCTTGAATATCGAAGCTATTCAAGGATGAATGTATAAACAAAAAGGATTTTTTTATTTATTTGGTAGATTTGAGGTTTATTACAACTTCCTTCACTTTCTCCCGGAGTGCTTTTCCCCGAACTGCACAGATTTCTGCCACGAGCTCTTCTGGAAAATGAAGGCCTGGATCTTCTTTGACCCTCAAGTCTTCAATGATCTAGTTTCCTTCCCAACCACAAACCCCCAAAGTGATTCTCTTTGGAGTTGTGGATTGTGCACCACCTGTCAGTCTTCACGATGGAATTCGGGATTTTGACAAGTATTCTCTCATGTGCTCATTCAAAGGCTTAACCTTCATGCATTTATATTTGGATCCAACGAACATTGATCCTCAGTTCTCAGATCCAACAGATAAGATCTGTAGTTCTCCTAGATCTAACGGTTGTCCTAACTCCCGAAATGTACCTTAGATTGACGACTGAGAGCGACTTCAGACCTTCATCCTTTGATACTTCAGGACTTTTGACATTTATTGGTTATGAAACTCTCAAAGTAAATATCCCTGAGTGATGTAGCTTGCTTACTTCACTTTTTGAAGTGTCATGAGTTGAGTAGCTGCCACGTTTCACTCAGATTCGTGATTTGCATGTACTTGAAATGTCGATTCAACTTAACACTTGTCATTGTCTAATTGCACCATGTGTCCTTGATGACGTGGCCTTCCAAATTGGAATTCCACATGTCCTTGTAGACATGGTATGCTGACGTGGTTCTCCCTGGTCTAATGGTCATTGCATTTTCTCCAGATCCGATGGTCCTTATTCATTTCAGATTTCGGGCTTCGGGTAATTCGGCTTTCAAGTTGCCAATTCTTTCGAAGTGAGATTCCCTGAACAGTAACCTCCTCACAAATTTTGATGTGAACCAAATGTTGTTCATCAATCATGTTCTTAGATCGATGGCTCGATCTATCTTCAGTGCTTCTCTTCTAGCTTATCCCGTCCTTCCACTTAAAAGTGATCCAACGATTCTGAAGGCACTCGAAGTAGATCAATGATCAAGGATGGTTGTGGAACCACAAATTGTGAGTGATTTAACTCAACACCAAAACTCCACAATTTGAAGTTGTACATTGTTGGTGAGTCAACCACAATTGTCTCTCTTCAAGGCTATAAGATCTAACGGTCCTGACTAATTGCGGTATTGGAAATAGCACGATATTTTATTCTCCTTTCAATCTCCGTAATCTATCCCTATCATTGATATGGTGATTACACATCCAACAGTAATGACTTAATCAGACTTAATATGATCATTTGTTAGATCAGCCACAATCGTTGATATTTGGGTTTATGAGATCTGACGATCTAGACCAATTGCGGGATTAGAACTAGCAGGTTGTTTAATTCTTCTTTCGCTCTCTGCAATTCATCCCTGTCATTGATCTGGATTTCATATCCAACATTCATGATCCTCCAATGGTCCTCAAGCCCACGATCACTCATATGACTGACATCCATAATATTAGACAATCAACACGGTCAATTTCTTGATCGGAAGACTGCAAAGGCTTCTCACCCTAAGATTATGCTTTTACTGTTTTCCATCATCTTTGTTGTTCTTTCCATCAATGACAAGCACACTCTTCCTGTAAAAACATGCCAACATAGAGAACCATCATATTGTGAGTCAAATCCTGAAAAATTGAGCATTGGAAACCAGCGGGGTTGCTACTTCCATTACCAATCCCAAAGAAGAAACGGGAAGTGACAACCATTGATTTTATAAAAACAATTCCAAGGAAAACAAGGCAACACAATTCAATCATGGTAGTGGTTGACAAATTGAGAATGGATAATCATTTTCTTCCTATGAAAATAACTCATTTAGAAGGTAATATTGTAGAAATTTACATGAAGGAAATCTCTAGGTTGCATGGGATACCTAGGACAATTGTCTCAAATAGACATACAAAGTTTACTTTCAATTTTTGGAAGGGGTTATTTAAAGGATTTGGTACAAATCTAAAACTTAGTACAACATACTATCCGCAGTTAGATGGGAAGACAAAGAGGGTGAACTGAGTAATTGAAGACATGTTAAGAATGTATGTGATGGATAATCCATCTAAGTGCGAAGATTACTTGCACTTGGTTGAGTTTGCCTATAATAATGGGTATCAAGCTTCATCGAAGATCATCCTATTTGAAGCTTTGTATGGTACTTGGCCCATAGTTTATCAAGGATATGGAAGACCAGATGGTTAATATTAAGAAGAATTTAAAGGCAGCTCAAGATAGACAGAAATCTTATGCAGATAAGCATAGGACAGAAAGAGAATCTAAAGTGGGGGATCATGTTCTTTTGAAAGTAAATCCCAAGAAGAGCTCTTTGAAGTTGGGTAGTTGTACAAATCTGGCAGCCATATTCTGTGGTCCATCTGAGATGTTGGATAGAATAGGGCCAGTTCCATACATGCTTTTATTGCCTCTTTTCATGAAAGTGCATAATGTATTTCATGTCTCTTTGATAAAGAAATATGTACATGATCCTAACCATGTTATTGATTGGAATATGATTCAGGTAGAGACAGAGGGAGACTTTCAGGTCCAGCTAGTGCGAATATTGGACAAAAAATTCAAAATGCTCCAAAATCAAGTTATAGAGTTGGTAAAAGTTCAGTGGACCTGCTATGGTCCTGAAGATGTTACCTGGGTATAATGAAGATGCCATGCAGGTAGAGTACCCACAACTTTTTGAATAAATTTTGGAATTTTGATTCATGTTTTGTATATGCACTGAGGATAGTTCCAAAATAATGGGGAGGGGATGTAACACCCTAGGTTTTGATCCCCCATACTAAATAAGTTATTGTTACATTACTGAGAGGCTAGAGTGCCCAAACAATTATTAAAAGGCCATTGTGCCTAATAAATGTAATGTGTGATCATTATTAATAAAAATTTCTTGTTGGCTACTAGACGGACAAGGAATAGAGTTATAGGGGGATATGATTCCACAAGAGAGGGGGATTGAGGGGATAAGTGTTTATTTCATTTCTTAAATAACCCATTTTTTCTAATGGAGGAAGTTTTTTAAGTAATCTTCTTGGATAATTCTCTCATTATTTTTTGGTCATTCGCTCACTGTCATTCTCATCCCCATTCTGGTGTTGTTGCTCGTCATATCACACGTTCATTCACCCAATTTTTTCATTGTTCATTCTCTCTCATGGATTATGCACTCCATTCATTCCTTCACTCACTCATCTTTCCTCATTCGCGTCTGGCTTGGAGAAAGGAATATGAACTATTGAAGAACAACCACGATTTTGTTGCTTGTGGAGATTGTTGGTGTAATCCAGTTGTGAATCAAGGCCTACATGTTTGGAATTTTGTGGCCTGTGTCCAACCTTGCTGACAACTGCGATTCATGAGAGTCCCATCATGGAGATTCTGGACCAGCTACATTAGAGATCTGTAAGGAGAAGGACTTCTTGAGGGACTACGAGGAATAGGAGGGTGGGGGCCATTCTCTTGGGTGGTGCAAGCTGGGTAGAAAAGAGTTGGGTACCTGGATTGCTATGATTTTTGGTAAATCTTGTCAGAGCTTGAGTGTTTTCCTATAAAGTACTTACCTCTTCTCCCTTTTTTGGATCCAACGGTCACAAGAACTCTCAGAGGGTCTTAGATCAACGGACCACGTGAATTCACTACTTCGGGACTTCGAGACATTTCAAATATCGAGTCACTCAACTCCCCAGAGTGATATATGTCGAAGTTCTTATGTCGTCCTTCCACTTCTTGATCTAACGGTTGAGAAATGTCCCAAAGGGATCCTAAATCGATGGGCTTCATGCATTCGCGACTTTGGGCTTCGACACATTTCATTGGTAGAAATCTGGAAACCCCCGTAGTACCAAGTATCCATACTACGATATCTATTATTGTGTGCCTTCTCAAATAAATGGTTGATATGTACTAAAACCTTCAGGCCTTCAAGATTTCTTGACCCAATGCAAACTGCCACATCTTTTTCCTCTTAAGTGCCCATTCTCCATACTACATGATCTGTCATGATGTGGAGAAATACTAGAAGAGGACACATGGCCCAATCAGATGGGTGACATGTGTCACATTCTAACTGACATTTCAATATTCCACAGGTTCAAAAATAACTGACACCTGACACATATCCCATATGTCCACGTCATCCCAGGTGATGTCACCGATCCATGTCACTTCGTAATTTCGAGCTTCGGAAGATTTTATGCTTCCATTCCTCAGATCTCCCGAACTCCGAATTTCCAAACTGCTTAACCTTTTAGGGTCCACATCACCTCCAGGTGACATCATTATACCCCACCACTTCGGCTCTTAGGGATTCAAGAGTTTCCACACTAGCACACTTTGATTCTCCCGAACTCTAAATTCCCGAACTGGCCAATCTGTCGACATGTGTCACCTTTAATGGATGGTCTGTATTAACTCTGAACTTCGGGACTTCGAGGTTTCTCGCTCCAGACGACCCCCATACTCCCAAATGCTTTCTAGATCTGACAGTCCTAAACACTCCCGAAATCCACCGCTCCATCTAATGGTCGATGAGACTTCAGGACTTCGACCTTTGACAGTTCAAGATTTGCATTCCTACCAAGATCATCGAAGAGATAAAGTTACGAAGTATTACCCTTCACGCTTGGCCTCGATCGAGGACTAACGATCAACAATATAGATTTGATGACTGGAACTTAACCTTTCCCAACTTCTGGTTTTTCCTTCATTGGACGGCTCCTGCTCACCGACCCTTCGATCCAACGATCTAGATCTCTCTTGATCCCATAGTGGCGATCTTTTCCAAATTCGAAAGGGACGATCACGATCCTTCGATACCTTACAAAGGATCTCTGATGTTCTAGCTTCTACGCGAACTTTGCAATGCCATTCCTCATGAGATTTACGAATACAACGTCATAAATCGATCTCAACCACGAGACTCTGACCAACAGATCTGGCCCATACAAGCCCGACGTTTCAACCAGCATCTCTGATACCAAATTGTAACATACCCAACCACCCTCATGCCGGGCTATGCCACTTAAACAGGATGCAACACACCCAACCACCAGCAAACAGGGAATGCTTCAATACCAAGACTCAGTTCTCTACACAAATATCGAATTCTAACAACATTCAATCCAAAAACAAGCATCAAAGAACCACATGCATTAATCAAGATCCATGTCACAACATAAAAGAGATAAACAATGTGTCATGCACAAAAAATAGCTAGCAGACAGACACATTAAAAATGCATATCTAAGAGATAATTAAATACACACCAGAAATAAACATTACACAAAAAAAACAGAGAACACTTATCTTTGCAAGTAAATGTTCACCAACTGGATGCAAACCAAGGACGTTCCTCCCAACCATAGACACTATTGTTCATTTACTCTCAACAACAGGTCACCCCTGAGTCAAGGCTACGAATCCACAAGGACGGGTCCTAGGCCAAGTCTAAACACACAACAGTTGGCTAAGTAGCTCTCATGTTTCCCAACCTCACAACAAATCCTAATTTCCAGCTCTCTTTCCCCCTCAGCCTGCACAACCCCAAGAAATGAACACCTTTCTCTGCCATGCAGTCCCCAAGGTTGTTCCATTTCTACCTAGAGCTCCATTTCTATTGGTCAGGAAATATCCCTATTGGAAACTCCAAGGACTCTCAGTTGTGGACAATTCCATCCGAACTGTCATCAATATCATACTAACAAATCTTTTAGCATGCAAGATATCATAGGCCTTTTATCACTCACAACAATCCAAGGTACCCAACTCTCTTCTACCCAGCCTACATAACCCAAGAGAATGGACCCCCTTCTCTTCCACGCAGTCCCTTGGGATGTCTATCTCCTTCCAGGGCTCCAGTGCTTCTGATCAAGAATCTCCATGTTGGGACTCTCAGGATTCACATTTTTTGACAGTTTTATCCAAACTATAATAAAGTTCATGCACACAAGCATCCATTCCCTCATGAAATGATCATTATATCATTACAACCATTCAACAATGGCTCTCCTCTTCCTTCCATTTGTTTCCACGCTCATCCCAAGAGCACACAGACTAGCAGTAGTGAGTGAAGAGGAATAAGAACAAGAGAACAAGGGGAAGAAGATGAACCAGGGGAAGAATGATCCCCTAACTTCACCCCAAGCCACCCTCACAAATCCATTCATATCCATGGTCAAACCAAGATCATACGAATGTAGCAAGGGTGAGGCTCCCAAAAATGAAGAGTGTAAAATATGTAACAATGAATGAATAAGAACAAGTGAACCCCCCATCCAAACCAAAGATGGGTTTATATAATAAATTGGAAATCAAGAACCACATGACCTCCCCCAAGAAGCTCATGTAACCCCTTTTCTCCATAAAATCAATTATGGGTAAATAAAATAATAATAAAAATACTTGGCCCCTGAATCCCCCTCTCTCATGGAATCATAGCCCCCTATCTCTTTTGTCCTTGTCTGTCATGCAACAACCGGTGTATTTTATTAAAGCATATGAAGTGTTACATTTCCTAGGCTCTCTGGCCCCTTTTTCGACTTTATCGTCTCACCAGCCTAAGTCACAATTATACAGTACATTATAGTTCATAAGGGTTAAAACTGGGATGTTACATGTTTCATTTATTTCATTGTTCTGTTGTTATGCTCTGCAATATTTCTATTTTCTTCTATTATAATAGATTTGGTACCTTACAAAAAAGGTGACTAAACAACTAGTTTTGGCACTTTTAGATTTCCATAAAGTGTTTCAAGTGGAACATGATGCAAGTGTATTAACGATTGGAGCAATTTTGAGCCAAGAAGGAATATTGATTACATTCTTCAACGATAAACTCAATGATGCTACGGAAAAATACTTTGTTTATGATCAATAATTTTATGAAATTGTACAAGCTTTGAAGAAATAGTGACATTAATTTCTAATGAAGGATTTTGTCTTATTTACTTATCATAAGGAATTGCAGTACATCAATAACCAAGGTAAGTTAAATCAAAATCATTCAAAATGGGTAGATTTTTTGTGAAGTTACTCATTTGTTTTGAAGCGCAAGTGTAGAAAGTCAAACAAAGTTGTATATGCACTAAGTAGGAGAATAATGATTCCAAATACTTTGTGAGTAGAAGTTATTGGCTTGGAATGTATGAAATATTTGTATGAAAGAGATTCATATTTTGCAAAGGCTTGGAAAGCATGCAAAGCGCCTTGGAGAATTGATAGGACAATATATTTCGATTTTCATATTCAATAAGGTTTCTTGTTCAAGAACCAAAGGTTGTGCATTCCACATAGTTCATTTTGGATGAATATTGTTAAAGAGTTTCATAGCGGAGGTTTGGGTTGACATTTTGGCAGTGATAAAACCACAACTTTGGTGAAGGAAATATATTTTTGGCCTTGCATCAACAAGGATGTTAAAAAGTTTGTTGAGTGGTGCAGAATTTTCCAACTTGAAAAATGAAAGAGTCAAAACACCATATTGTGTACACCACTACCTATACCTGATAGGCCATGGGAAGATATAAGTATGGACTTTGTTTTGGGACTGCCCATGATGCAGAGTGGTCATGATTCTGTGATTTTTTTAGTGGACATATTTTAAAAGATGGAACATTTAATTACATGCAATAAAACCAATGATGCTACTAAAGTGGTTGTTTTATTTTTCAGAGAGATTATGATATTACATGGACTTCCAAGAAGTATCACTTTTTACAGAGATATGAAATTTATTGGACATTTTTGGAGGATAATTTGGAAAAATATGGCTTCAAAATTGTTGTATAGTTTTCCATATCATCCTCAAATGGATGGACAGACCAAGGTGGTGAACCAGAGTCTTCAAATATTTTTAAGGAGTTTGAGTGGGGAGAATCCAGAACAATAGGATTGGATCTTGGCACAGGATGAATTTGCTTATAATGATTTTGTTAACAGATCCATGGTAAAGAGTCCATTTCATATTTTTTATGGTAGGTCACCAAAAGGAGTTGTTTATTTGCTTAAATTACCAAATATGGAGGACAAAAGGATTTTTGATGCAAGTTAGTTTACAAAGAGTATACATGAAATGCATGAGAATATTAAGAGAAATTTACAACAAAGAAATGTCAAAAATAAACATGGATCATATTTATGAAGAAGAAAAAAGTTTTTTGAAGAAGGAGAGCTAGTAATGGCACACTTGAGGAAATAAATATTTCCCATAGGTATGCACAGTAAACTAAATTAAAACAAAATTAGAGTATTTTGAATTTTGTGAAAGATTTTTTATAATTCATATAAGCTAGAATTGCCATAAGATTTTGATATTTCTCCAATATTCAATGTGGCCGAATTTTATGAGTTTCATGAGGGAGAAGTGCATGAAGAGAAACTACATAGATCAACCTTGACTGCATGGAATAGGAAAACATTGATAAAATCATGGACACACAGGTTAAGGGAACCCACTAACATAAGATCCAACTCAATTGAGTTGTCAAAGTAGGGAAACTACTACACCAAGGAAAGTGGATCACCAAGCGTGAAGTTCAACAAAAGTTTCTCCATTTGATGGGGGAACTCAATGAAATGGAGACAATTTCCTCCTACGAAGGGAGGACTAATCCATGTGGACATTGGTGGCTTCCCACCTATTCCACTGGCTCAAAATATAGTTTCCCTCTTGCTAGTTTTTCTACAGTTTTTCAGGTCCTGAACTTTCGAGGACATTTTAGGCCCTAAACGAAATTTATTTTGGCTCGAAATAACCAATTCTATAGCTAAAGGCTTTTAACTAGGCCATTCATAATGTGTACTTCTCAGCTAGACCTTTCTGATGAGCTACAAAGTGCCCCAAACAAATATCGTATGAAAAATGTAACGTCCTTAGGAAGTTGACGTATAAACTAACCACACCAGGGAACATATACCTTTTGGTTCTTCATCTTTTGGGGTTAGGTTTTTCAATGTTTAGTTTTTTCTCATTGATGCTTTATGTTAAAATGCCTTTCTTGCTTCATTGTAATCATCTTCTTGCGAATGTGAAAAACTGTCACATCTCTTCTCAGAGATAAGATTCCACCATTGTATTAGAATATCTCTCTTTTTTTGTCATATTTTTATGTTTCATCTCGTTCCCTCATAAATCTGGATCATCTCAAATTTTAAGAATATTAAAATCCATCGATTTAGGTTGTTCTAGTTGTTAGAGATAGTTCTAAGTTTAATAGATTCTACACTTGTGTTGGAAACAATATGGACTATATCTTGTAGACACATGCATTTTGCACAAGCTAATAATCCTTGTTGTGCAAGGCATTCAAACCAACATTGTTGGAATTGGGGTGTTTTGTCTAGTGTTTACTTAAAACACTTGCTTCCAATGCTTAGAAGTTTTACACTAGTCACAATATGCAATTGTGTTTTCCAACAAAAATATTGTCCATTCCTTTTCTTAGGAAGAAATTTCCAAATCTGAAGCTGTTTGCATTAGTCAAGGTATCTCGCCATGTTACCTTCAACATATAGCCTCTATTTAGCAAAGAATTTTTAGGGTCATCTTTATCTTGGCCAAATTGTGTTGTTTATATGGCCACACATATTGAAATATTGGAATTTATATTTTAGGGGAGATAACCCATAATTTTTAGATTTTAACTGCAAAAGATCTCTTTGCGCTAATGACATGGATGTGGAAGAGAGTGTGGATCAGATAAAACTAAGAAAATCCTTAGTGCAATTGAGTTAGATTTTCCAAAGAAACAAGTGAGGTCTCTACATGGAGACATGTTAGGTTTTCATGGTAATAATTCCAATGAGGATCCACCTAATAAGGAAGCACTAGTTGTTACTGCAATTCATATATTTTTGCAAGTTTCTATCACAATGTTACCCCTTGAAAATGTTATGAATGGACTAGCATATACAATTGACATTACCCCTACTTTGCTTAGACAATGGTGAGAAAACAAGGCAGTCCATGAAATGACTTTATTCCAACACACAAGTATTAGATTGGATTTCAATAGCATTCTTTAACCTTTGGTCAACTCGATTTTGAATTTTTGTAGCTAGATCATCTAGATCCTATTTTGAAGTGTCGTTGACTCTGTCTCATTGAAACATTGCCCCAACACCTAAAAAAAATGTCTTTGACTCTATTCCTAGATCATCTACCACAAACAAATAGATAAAGAAAGACGCCTACACTAATCTATTTATCTATATGTATATGAACTTTGTTTGAGTGTTTCAATAGATTCTAGCATAAACAAGTAGAAATGAGTCATTATAAGTGTTTTTAATCAAACTTTTTAAACACCTGACCATGGTTTGGTGTCTTTTAATCTCTTCAAACACTAAATCAATATTTTCTTATATAAATTTGACAAAAACATTTTTTTTTAATTGAATTACACATTTTGGAAATTGGAATTGCAAAATCCTAAGGTCATTTTAGATCATTTCAACCCATTTATAAATTATTTAAAAAAAACAGCTAAAGACTTCCAAATAGTTAAGTAATTTTTCAACTAGAACTAGCGTTATTCCATTTAGACGTTGTTACATTTAGACATGACAAACGTAATTAAATGGGGTGGAGCTAGACAAATGCAATCACAAACTATTTAAATATATTGAAAGTGGATGAGGTTATCCGACATGCCACGTGGATCCACATCTTGTGGTGGGGGCAGGCTCTCCTACAAGGTGAGGACTCAACCCATTGTTGAATCGTGAATATGTCTCAACCAACTATTAGACTTATACATATTATAGATATTTTAATTTCAAATAAAACAAGTGTTGCATGGCAGCGTAGTTCCTGCCAAAAATAAATATTAAATATATAAATAATAAAATATGAATATAAATATATAAAAAGTAAAATAAAAACATAATGTAGTAATAATATTGAAAAAAAAATACATAAAGAAATTATTTACATGGATTTTTGAGAATCTTTTCTTGTGGGGACATTCAATAATTATAGAGAGGTGACAATTTTTTTTTTCTTTCCTATAATTTACTTTATAAATTATTATCTTGTTTTAATTTTGTATTTATCTAAATTATGATTGGTTGGTTAGATAAAGATCCAAAGTATATATGAATTTGTAAAAATATATGCAAATTCACCTAGAAAGTCAGCTTAAAAGCATAAAGAAAATGTTACATTAAAGTTTTAGACAACAAATTTCTCGAGAAGTAGCATTAAACATTGAAATCCAATGAAAAATCTCCTTAAATTGCACCACAAATTAAACAAAAAAATTAGCTCTTAGGATAATTGCAATAAAGTTTAAATTAAAGAGTGGATTTCCCAAAAGATCTAGCACAATGACTCAATTTTACTCCCAAGTTTTAGCTCAGGATATTTTTCCTCGAAATATTTAGCATCTGCCATAATTCGCCGTATAAGTTTCTTCAAGAGTAAATTCGTTTATAAAGACTTATACTCTCCTCTTTACTTAACTGTAACAATGTAAAGATACAGTTCACCTAGAAAATCACCTTATAAACATAAAACAAGCAACCATTAAATCTGGTGTCATTACATATATTCAAGTTCCTACAAAAGGGTTGATTAATTACAGAAAACCGTGCCATATCAGACAGTTTACATTTAGATATCAATGGCTACCACAAAGGTCTTAAAGGAAGTAAAAGCACTAAGCATTGGAACATATTAGTCCATAACAAAAATTAAACAAGCAACCATTAAATCTGGTGTCATTACAAATTCAAGTTTACTACAAAAGAGTTGATTAATTAAAGAAAACCGTGCCATACCACAAAGGTCTTAAAAGCAGTAAAAGCACTGAAGGCAGTAAAAAGCACCCTCAAAACAATAACGACCACATGTTTTCAGCCAAGCATTTTATACCAATAATATAATATAAAGGAAAATATTCAAATTTTAAAATCAATTCTATAGGAAGAAAACAAAATCACTTATTCCATAAATTTGTGCTACTTGTATATTAAGCTTAACTAAACAAACTACAATTTTTCCTTGCAAATTACATAGAAACTTTAAAATAACATAGAGCAATGTCACAAGCCAAGTAGTTCATAGCTCCTCGTTAAAACTCCAAAACTAGCATGAGTGCACGTAAGCAATTCAAGTAGTGAACTTCAAAAAGAGGAAAGATTGCAGAATGGAAAATCAATCTCCATTCTCACCAAGAGAAATCATCATCAAAACTTGCAAAACCCTTGAAAGTAGCAGTACGAATCAATCATGTCATTATGAGGCATAAAGAAGCTATTCAAACTCCCCACTTTCATTCAATTAAGAAAGTCTCATGCATCCCTCAAACACCTGAATCACATTAATCGTCAAAATTCAATCACTTACAAATAACAAACTCACTCCTACTCTTAGACAATGAACAAAACTAGTTTAGCTCCTCGCCCCTTCAAGTATTGAAGGGAGGAAACAAACTAGCTTCAAATTATGAAACTAGACTCGGATACCTCAAACAAAAGAAAAAATATTGTGAATGTAAAGCCACTACAGTGACTAGCCAAATCAGAAAAAACACATCCACTAAAAAGAAGCCACTAAAATCCTACAAACAAGGCTGGTATTACAACGACACAACTTATTGTATCATGTCTGCTAAAACTACTGTACTTAACACACACAAACATCAAATGATAACCAACACATGAACAAATGCATATAAGTTACAGCACAATGCCATAGAAAGTCTCACACTCCAGCCAAGAAAATTTCTACACTGGATAAATTAAATGCAGCGTTCAATTGCAATGGAGATTATGAACATCAACAAAGTAAACAATAAGCTCAAAAAATGACTTCTAATAAACATGTCTTAAAAATGAGACCATGTGGGTAAAATTTAATCAATTGGATATGCCTATATTTTTTATTTAAATATTGCATATACTCTACTCCAACACAAGCTAAAAACAAGTGCTTCCTAGATAGAACCATCTAGCATTGTAAGATAACACTGCATAATTATATACCATCAGTGTATACAGGAGGAAAACAGAATTATAGAAAATTGCACAACGCTAGCTTAGTAATTAGATATAAATTCCATCACCATACAGAGTGCAGCTAGGGACAAGATGTAACATCAACAAAATAGACTGCGCCAATCACTATATGAATTTTGAAGTATCAATGTTACAAAACACACAAAAATGACAAGCACTAACAAATTAAAACCGTACATCCCCACTAACAAATTAATACCATACATATTAATGCTGTATAAATACTGTTCAACACAGAAGCACAAAACCAATAATCAAGTCCATTCCTAAAAGGCAGTTGCGAGAAGAAATCTTTCAAACAATAGTGCACAAGATTACAAATTACATAAATCTAGAAACAACCAACAAAATGCAACTAGGGTAAAATAACAACACATAAAAAACTGCTCCTATTGAATACAGATAATTAAGGATAGTAAATAATCTGTAGAACTAATAATTCAAGCAAAGGTGTACAAGAACACAAATTACATATAACTAGAAACAACTAGCGAAAGGCAACTAGGGAAAATAACAACAAGGAAAGTAACTGCAACTGTTGATTACGGAGAATTAAGAATTAAGGAAAGTAAATTTAGCGATCAACCATAATTTGTCATGTAGACTGTTAGTCTGATATGCACCTAATTTTAAAGCTAAATTCGAATTTGCCTTTTTAAAAGCACAAACTAACGTTCCATTAAATTGCAAATGAATATTGTAACATTAAACAGTGACTTCTCATTAGATTGTCTCCTCATTTAGGTGGAGCATCCACTTTTCCTTCACGTTTTGCCAAGTGACCAGAGCCCCTACTTTCACCCTCAGAAGGTCACAGATGATGACCTTTATTTTTGTATTTGATATGTATTAATGAGCCATACTGATACACGCGGGGGAAAGGGACAAAGATGATCCTGCAGAATCAGATCCTCTCGTTTCAGAGCCAGCATCGGTGCTAGTTTAAGATCTAGTCCCAGTCCCAGAGATAGTTTACCAAAAGAAAGAGAGAGTAAAAGAAACATCCCATCTACCCCCATCTCGCCCCGGATCTATTCTAGTTCAATACCCTGCAAATCGAGACCCCATGCCTTTTTACCTCGCTCACCCATAATCTGTTGACCCACCAAAGGTAGCGGCAATGGCTAAATAGTAAGAGTACTACATCGGTGTTTTTTTCGTGATACACATCTGTTTGCTTCGATCGTTGACGAGACGCGCCTACTTGCTTGGTCGAGACTGGAAAAAAGGAAGGAAGGGGTGATTAACGTAGGGTGAATAGATGCTTGACGGGCGCACCCAGCAGCACGCATACCCACCCATCTCAAGCAGGCACCCCCACCCATCTCAAGCAGGCACCCCTGGCCCATCTATAGCGTGAAAGAAGAAACTGAAAAGAAGAATCAACTACACCCCCTCCCTACAGGCAGGGGCCTTCTCCTGAGAAAGTGAGGTAAAAGCAGGAGAAACTACCTACCTGAGATATGAGATCTTTATACCTTAGTAGCAAAGAAGCTGGTTTTTATTGGTGATGACCTCCTAGCTATTATTGTATTGACAAGTGTTTTTCATCATCTCCAAGAAGAAACAACATCTTTCGGGTACTTGCATCTATTATTCCGTCGTACCGCGACTAAGCCAGAATGAGTGAAACATTTCGACTAAATCATTCAGGTTTCCATCGATACACTTACCTGTTCTGTTTCTGAAGAGCAAGCTGAATCACAGAGATTGGGTTGTTTCCAGGTGAAATAAGCAAGCATGCGGCCTAATGGCATTTCTGATTCGAGCTGGAAGCGGCCATCGTGAACAACAACTGCAGGCATACTGTCAGGCTAGCTGCCATTCTCATTCCGTTGGCTGCCATGGAGCTCCAATTTGTTCATTGCCCAGCTGATTCAAGGCCCGAGGATGGGTTGATGTCGTTCCATACTACTTCTGCCATTGCGTATTGTTATGAACACAGTACAATTGGCCCTTCCTCTCGGCTCTGCTGTGTGAAATTGTCAAATCTATTAATTGTGTTTACATTGAAAGATGTGAAGCCTCCAATAACACATCAAACATATCAGCCAATCAAATTTTAGAAAAATATATTATTTTATTATTAAAAAAATATATATATATATTGATTTCTTATGTTACACATTGGATATAAAACAAAAATCTAAAGTCAACTATAAACTAATACAGAGTCAAAGGGAAACTCATAGCTATAGTCCGAGTCCTTTGGGAGGGACTAATAATAAAGAAAATATATGTTTTTAACCATTAAACTTATACATATTATATATTTTTTCATTTCAAATAAAGTAAGGTGTTACACATGTTAAACTAAAACGTAGATATTTTTAATCATTCCACATATATATATATATAAGCTTCATCTTTTCCAGACTTGATGACATCAAACTATAAATTTGACATTATAAGATTTATTTGACAAATTCTCCACTTTGACTTTCAGCTATTTAAATGTAAATAAATCATTCATTATACAATAATAGGCATTTTGTATTTCGGTACAGGTACTCGAAGATATTTGCGACAATGTAAAGAAATGGCGATTCATTGTATTATTCAGAATTTGTTCTCTGGTTCTTGGTATTGCATGGGTTGTTGGTGAAGCGTTTTATTGGGTGAGAGCATACGAGACAATATCAGGCAGGGAAGAGACAAACGAAAATAGATTTTTGTTTCAAACAAATATCTCAAAACACTCTATCGTGTATAGTGTGAGAGCAAAAGTACTTACCCTTTTGAACCTGGTTCAAATGCATTGCCTTCATCTCCAGGTTCAAATGCACTGCCTTCATCTCCAGGTTCAAATGTATTGCCTGGAGCTGTAGTTATTTGCGCTTTCTCAAGGATTTCAACAAAAGTATCCCATGGCTTCAGACCAGCAGATTGAACCCATACATATGGCGTTCTGAATGTGCTTAATTCTTATGTCCTCTTTATAGAATTCAACAATTTCATGCATAGACTTAAAAACTACAATGCAAGCGTCCAAATTAAACAAACCCACACTGTAAGGGTTTCAGTTCTTCAAGTGTCAATGCAAGTTAATGAAGGAAGAAATTTCCCTTCATGTCTAAAACTCATTTATACCACAAATTGTACTTTGAATTTCATATCTCAAATCCCTAAGGAAATTGAAAATGAGCCTTAAGGTCCAGAAATTAGTTGCTGGATCTGCCAGTAGAGGACAAACGAACAGAAACAAATGAAATCGAATTAAAAAGTGAAGAAGAAAACAAAAACTAGATATCCTTGCGACGCCATTCACCCTGTTCTGGAGGTCTCTTTTGACAGACTCGTCCATTCTATCATTCCCTTTTATCAACAATTCCTTTTGAATCTGATGCCTTAGTACCTAAGTACAAAATAAAATTCAAATTTATGGTAAATCAGGGCTAAATCCTCTACAAAAGAACTAAAAGAAAACATGAATCCAAATTGAAGAAAAGCATGAGATCTGCTTTTTTGGATTTAATAACAGTTCCTTCCGTTAAACTCATCTGCGTTTTTGGATTTATTCTTCCATTAGAGAGACGGATAATGGTCGTAACCCGTTGAAGAAAGGAACTTTGTTTCATCTGCTACCGGTTCTTGGTCCTTCGTAGAGAGATGGAGAAAGGCGAGAAAACATCTATCCGTTGGAAGGAAGGATATATATATCTCGAATTCCAACATTTACTGTCTCCTTCCTCCTCTATCCATGCTCTGGTGTGTCTGTGTGAATGGATTTTTGAGTCTCAAGCGAATGTTAGTCTTTTTGGTCTGTGTGTGATCGGTTGTATGGGTCTGAGTCTGTGTGGTCTGTGTGTGATCGATTGTATGGGTCTGAGTCTGTGTGGGGTTCAATTTTTGAGAGTCCGAGTAGAGGAGGCGGCAAGGCAGGACTGGATAAGAATGGAGGCAATAAATTGAATCCTCCACTTGAGCAGACATACTTCAAAGGAATCTAGGGCGCACCTAATCTGTTCAACAGTCTTTTGGATCATCAAGATCAATGCTCTCTCTCAATGCTTCTTACAGGTACATTTTGTTATTAGTTTCTCGGAGCTCTTCTCTGTTCTGCTCTCAGAAACCCTAGAAGCCCGAGTCCTTTCATTTCTGTTAATGTCTTCAGCCTTGTAATGAGGGTTCCGTTCTGTTCTCATTTGGGCTTCCTATGTCACACCAGGATTGAACGAATAAGCGATGTTGACTGTTATCCATAAGCAGAGCCGATTTTGACGGTTATCCATAAGCAGAGCCATTACTGCTCAAACCCTTCAACAAATCCAATCAAATTGCTATTCCACTCCTATGGATGTCGTGGTGAGGTTCTCTCCTTCACATCATCCAAATCTGAGACTGAGGCTCTTCTGCCGCTSCAACCAAACTCCMATTCYAATTCCAGGTATTTCTTCTCCTCTCTATGGTCCCTGATTAAATATACTTTCTCCATAAGTATAATTTAGTTTATTTTCTCCATGAGTGTAGTTTCGTTTAACGCTCTTCTGTGTTTATTATATTTCGTTTAACCCTCTTAACAAACATTTATTCCTGGTTTGTTTTTTTAGCATTTTATAATTATGAATATAATTTTAATCGTAGTTTATAACATTATCTACACGAATCTTGCACATAATGCTTTCATTTTTTTACACAAGAAAGACTCCGACGGTTTTTATGGTGGTAGATTATCCCTTCCCATGAGAAATAAACATGGGATACAATCGACTTCTCTTCTCCTTAATGAAAAACTTTCAGCAACTTTCAGCGTTGCAAGTAGGGTTGTGTTCTGTTCTCTGTTTATTAAGTTTAGATTATAACGTTTTCATTGATTCTTTGCCATCATTATTTTCTATGAAAATGGTTTTATATTTATTAATATTAATTTATATATGATATAGCTATTTTCTCGTGAATGGAAGTAGATTTATATGTAATTAATTTATATACTAGTAACAACCACATTAAGTAAAAAGTGGTTGATGATCGCAGCCATTTTTCACTTTTTTTAATTAATGGCGCCCATCCGCATATATCAACCACTTTTTACTTAATGTGGTTGTTGATGGCCACAACCATGAACACATTTATACATTTTAAATGTAATAATTAAATATTATTTAGTAATTACTAAATTATTATTTAAAATAAAATTATTAATTTTTTAGTTAGTATTATTACTAATTAAATAATTTATTAAAAATATTAATAAAAAATATATGTAATAATTTTATTAATAAATTATTAAAAATAATTAAATAATAATCAATTAATAATAAGAATTTAATAATAATCAATTAATAACTATTTATTTATAACTATTAAATAATAACAAATTTTTATTTAATTAATAAAAATTAATTAATTTGAGTCGCGGTTTCTCAAGACAAAGGTTAATGGTGATGCCAAGAAGGTCAAGACCAATTAACAAACAAAAAAAATATTTATTAATTAATAATAATTAAATGATTAATTATCAATAATAAAATAAATATTAAATAACAATTATTTATAAAATAGCAAAATAATATAGCATAAATAAAATAAGTTAAAACAAAATAAATACATTATTAAAATAATATATTAATAAAAAACAAAATAATTTATAGATTATAAATAAATTTACCAAAAATAAAATAGTAAATAACAAAGATATTAATAAAGTTAATAATAATAATAAAGCATTACATGTATTAATAAGAAAATAGTAAGAAAATAAAAACATTCCTAAAATAATACATCAAGAATGCAAAAATATAAAAATAAAGTAAGAAAACATTAATAATGTAAAAATACATTTTATATATTAATTAATTAATACCTTTCTGCAATGCATAAAAAAATATCAATATATTAATGTATAATATAATATATTAATGTAATGCATAAAATTAATTTAGCAAATAAAAGAGTAAATAACAAAGTATATTAATAAAGTAAATAATAATAATAATAAAGTATTAAGAAATTAATAAAAAATATTTAAAAGTGTAAAATAATACATTAATAATGTAAACATTTATTAAGAAATTGTATTAATATTAGTATTAATACATTAAAAAATGTATAATTAATGTATTATATTAATACATAATTAATGTATTATATTAATGTAATGATGTATGTAAATAAATGTTCTATTAATATATTAATGTATTAATTTAATGTAATATATAAATTTAACTTATAAATTAAAGTATGAATCTATATTAGTGTCGAAGGTAAAGTATTAATTAATTAATTGATAAATTAAAGATGTAATGTATTAATTAATTAATACATTGTTAAAGTAAACATAATTAATGTATTATATGAATGTAATGATGTATGCAAATTAATGATCTATTAATGTATTACATTAATGTAATATATAATAATAATGTATAAATGTAATGTATAAATTAAAGTATTAATTTACATTAGTGTGTAATGTAAAATATTAATTAATTTATAAATTAATGATGTAATGTATTAATTAATTAATTAATTGATAAATTAATGATGCAATGTATTAATTAATTAATACATTGATATATTATTAATTAGTATTAAAGTTAAAATATAGTAATAAAATAATACATTAAATGCTTTAATAAATACATTACTAAAGTATTTTTTTTTTACGAAAACGGTTATAGATCATATTAGAGGGGTGGCAAAGCCACGTATTCAAGTACAAATTGCCCCGAGTTTCTTCGGGCCTACAGATCAAAGAACAAAATATGATGCAACACTGTTTCACCATAAGATCCAACTCTGTTTCAGCATAATTTCCAGCACTGTGTTTCAGCATCTGTTCCAGCGTTGTGTTTCAGCATATTTAACAACTGTGTTTCAGCAACTGTTCCATCCCTGTGTCTCAGCATATGTAAAAGCACTGTTACAGCGCTGTGTTTCAACAAAGTTCCAGCTCTGTTTCAGCACTGTGTTTCAGAATTTGTGTTTCAGCATCTGTGTTTCAGCAGTTGTGTTTCAACATCTGTGTTTCAGCAGTTGTGTTCCAGCTCTGTTACAGCACTGTGTTTCAGCTTCTGTTCCAGCTCTGTATCAGCACTATGTTCCAGCATCTATGTTCTAGCATTTGTGTTCCAGCATCTGTGTTCCAGCATCTGTGTTTCACCCTCTGTGTTTCAGCTCTATTTCAACACTGTGTTTCAGCTCTGTTACAACACTGTGTTTCAGCACTGTGTTTCAGCTTCTGTTCCAGCTCTTGGTACTTGGCTGAGCTTGCTTGCCAATAACCCAATTATTCCTGTCTTCAAGCCCGATTTTCTTAGATCCTTTGTACCTGCTCGATTCAGCATTTGGGATAGAGCGTAGGGTCTGCGTGGGGTCATGGGATTTCCACTCGTTCCAGTGTGCCATTCACTGACAGAGTACCTTCCTCCATTAGCACACCTTGATTGGCTGCTTGGTCAGCACTGCCATTTTGGTCCCTTAACACATGATAGAAATGACAAGAGTTCAATTTTCTTGATAGGATTCAGATTTTGTCAAGGAGGCTATTTAGTTTTACACTTTGAGAATTGGATCTCTTGACCATGGCCTGTATTATAATTCTTGAGTCACCTATCACTGTTAAGTCCTGGATTTTGAGTTTTAAAGCCAA
>ML805073.1:183886-207857 GCA_009831015.1 Picea engelmannii | reverse complement strand
CCATATATGTTTTTCACATTCTGATGTTACTATGTTTGGTCGATCCCAACGTTACTATGTTCAACAGATTGCGACGTTTGGAAATGTTTCTCGCATTCTGACGTCGACATATGTGTGTCACATTAAAATGTGAAGAAATGTTCACAATATTGTGATGATAGGGCGATGTGTGACACATTGTGACGTCTATTGATGTTCATCTCATTGCAATGACATGCCTATGTTCATCAAATTGTGACGTTAGTATGTTTGGTAGATTTCAACATTAATATGTTTGTGATATTGTGATGTTAATATGTTCATTGCATTGCAATGTTATATGTTCGTCCCTTATTGTGACATTACTATGTTTGATAGATTGCAACATTACTATGTTTGATACATTGCAACGTTAGGAAATGTTTGTCACTTTGCAATGTTAGGAAATATTTCTGACAATGCGACGTTAGAAAATTTTTGTCACAATGTGACGTTAAGAAATGTTTGTCACAATGTGATGTTAGGGAATGTTTGTCACATTGGGACGTTAGGAAAAGTTTGTCACATTGCGACGTTAGGAAATGTTTGTTTCTCACATTAAGACAACGGGTTTTTGTTTCTCAGATTATGGTGTTGAAATAGGTTTGTCACAGTTCGAAAGTGGGTTATGTTCGTGACATTGTGACATCGGGAAATGTTTCTCTCATTTCAATATTGTTTTATGTTTGTCACATTGGCACACTAGGTTGCATACATCACATTGCGACGATGTGTTGTGTTCATCCCATTGGAACATTTAGAAATGCCTATCATAATGTGACGTCATGACGTGTGCACCACATTGCAACGTGAAGATATATTCGTCGTGTTGCGATGATATACCTATGTTCATCAAATTACGACATTCGTAAATGTTCATGAGATTTCTATGTCCCTATATGTTTGTCACATTGCAATGTTACTATGTTTGGTAGATTGCAATGTCACTATGATTGACACATTGCAACGTTTGGGTGCATCTATTGATCTAGCTGAGTGTTGTGATCTAACAAATATTGGACACAATGGGATGGTAGGAATGTTCATGACAATGCAACATTCATAAATGTTCATCACAATGGGACGATAGGAATGTTCATCAGAATGGGATGCTCGAAAATGTTTGTCACAATGCGATGTGGGGAATTGTTAATTACAATGCGACGTTGGGAAATATTCGACACATTGGGATGGTACGAATGTTCGTCACAATGCAATGTTGGGAAATGTTTGTCACATTGGGATGGTACGAATGTTCATCACAATGGGATGCTGTGAATTGTTCGTCACAAAGCAACGTTGGGAAATGTTCTTCATAATGTGATGTTGGGAAATATTCATTGCAATGGGACGGTAGGAATGTTCATCACAATGCAACATGAGAAGTGTTATGTCAAAAAGTGACATGAGGAATGTTGTTTGTGAATGTGTGACGTTGGACACCCATATTTAATAAATTAATATATATATTAAATATATGCAATGTGGGTATTAAATGTTCATCACAATCTGATATTGCAAAATATTTGACACAATGGGAAGGTAGGAATGTTCATGACAATGTAACATTCATAAATGTTCGTCACAATGGGATGGTAGGAATGTTCATCAAAATGCGCTGTGGTAAAATGTTCATCACAATGCAACGTTGGGAAATGTTAATCAACATGCGACGTTGGGAAATATTCGTTACATTGGGATGGTACAAATGTTTGTCACAATGCGACATTGGGAAATGTTCGTCACATTGGGATGGTACGAATGTTCATCACAATGCGATGTTGGGAAACGTTCGTCAAAATGCGAAGTTGGGAAATGTTCTTCACAATGTGACATTGGGAAATGTCCATCACAATGGGACGGTAGGAATTTTCATCACAATGCAATGTTGGGAAATGTTCATCACAATGCGACGTTGGGAAATGTTCGTCACAATGGGATGGTAGGAATGTTCGTCACAGTGTGACATTAGAAGTGCTATGTCAGAAAGTGACATCATGAATGTTGTTTGTGGCTGTGTGACGTTGGACAATGATCATGACAATGTGAAAAAGGAAAAAGTTAGTAACATGTGGGGTTTCAAAATGCTCATCACATTGTGACAATACGACTCAGGGATTTATTTTTCATAGAGTGATGAAGTGAATGTTTATCAAAAAACAACGTTGGATAATGTTCATAATGTGACAAAGAAAAAAGTTAGTATCATGTTGAGGTTTCAGCATATCGGATTACAATGTTGGTGGAAGGATGCTAGGCTTAGGAACATTGGAACATGCCATCAAGGGTTATATAAATTTAAGTTTTTCATTATGAGTTATATAAATTTATGTTTTTTAGTGAGGGTTAAGTTGCATCATGAAGAATTTTAAACTATGGGGAAGATAAATGTTATAATTTTTTTTAATAAGTTACGAGAAAAAATAAACTTTCAACATCATTGAATTTTGGCTATTAGAAATTTTAAACCTAATGCATCACATAAACTCACAGAATCCATGGTATTGTCTAGAGAGGAATGTCTGATAAGAAAAATGGTCCGTAATAATCTAACCAATGTTTAGTTCCAAAAGGGAATGCTTTTGATAAATCCCTAAAAACCTTCTTGCTGAAGAAGATAGCCGAGGGATTGCAACATGACAAATGAAACAATTAGTCAACCTTGATGGGCATAAAGATGACAATTTCATCTAAACTTCCCAATAGTTGATTAAGAGGTTGAATAGAGTTTCCATATCTTTAGGGGAAAAAATTGGCATTCAACACCAAGAGCTTTAAAAATTGCAAAAATGGAAGGGTACTCCATTGTTGTGATACACTCCATAAAAGAAATATGGATCCATGCTTCAAGAATAACCTAAATATTTTAAGATTGTTTCTTAGTGTCCAAACTACATAATGTTCACTTCTAGGGCTCATTATATACAATAATATCATTATTTTATCAATTTAATATCATTGTTTTCGTCACTATATCGTGGTAAGCTTATCCATATTCCATGTGTATAATTAAATGTTTAAAAAACTATAAATAGACATTTCATTAATAGCTTAATCTATTTAAAAATATATATTTAATGCCATAAACTTCAATTAATAAAGTCCATTGTATATAATAATATCAAATTGTTTCATAAAAGAAATACTGATCCATGCTTAAAGAATAACCTAAAACTATATAATGTTCATTTCTGTGGTTCATTATATACAATAATATCATTATTTTATCAATTAAATATCATTATTTTCATCACAAGTATTTATAATTATTTATTTACATTTTTAAAATAACTTAAATGTTTTTAAAATAATTTTTAAGTTTTTTAGAACATAAATATCCTTTCTAAAAATTCACTATGTACAATAATATCCATAATATCATTGTTAGAAAAACTTAATATTAATCCAAATAAACCCAACCACATTTATTATAGCATAACAAATAGTTAGAAAAAACCAAAAAAACTACAACTCTTTGGTAAGAACAAGTTTCAGGAACAAAGAAAACTTTCATTTCCGACATGTACAAATTCTAAAGTTCTTAGCTAACACAACATTGCATCCAAAAAGTTCAATGTGAATAAGTTATTCATTCCAATAGGATTTTTGTGTCATTGAAAATTTTCTCGTATCCGAATCTAAAATTATTCATATTGACCACTTTGAAAATTTCCTTTACAGTGTATTTATCATTTCTGTTAAGAGTGTTTATATATATTTATCATTTCTGTTATTTGAATTTAAGATTATTTATATGTATATGATTATAATTTATTTATCATTTATTTTTTATATATTTATTATTTTTATTATTTGGATTTAAGATTATTTATATGTATTTAATTAGAAAAGGGGCAGTGTAAAAGTTTTAAATTTTGGTTTTTTAAGATATATTTAATTTTGCTCGAAATTAAACTTAAAAATTGTTAAATGTATAAATTTGAGTAATTAAATTTGTATTATCCAAATATATTAAAGATATTTTAAAATTTAAAAAAAATTATGATTCTGTTGAAAATTATATGGCTCGACTCTGTGAAAACTGCGAAAACGTAACCGGATGGACAGAATGGCACTTGGAATGCTCGGGGATCTTCCAATGTTCAACTCGGGTTGTGTCATTGTCAAAATAGGAATATCATGTTGAAAGTAATACTGTTCTCACCGATCAGATCATATTTTTGACAAGATAAAATTCTTTCTTATTTCTCGGGCATTCACACGGGCATAAAAGATATTCTAGTTTACTTAGGGTTTCGTTTATCATGCATAAGTGTGGTGAGTCGAATCTTTACCATGCCTCCATGAGTTTAATACAAGCTTGAGAGTTCATCACTTGCAGTTTCAATGTTACATTATAACAATGTAGACAAAGGAGGGTTGTGTCAAATCCAGGCACTGAAACTCCAAATTCATTCAATTTCTTTGAAATGTCAACCTTGCTCAACAATCCAAGAAAATGGGCCGCGAGCATTCTTCGACAGGCTCGTAAATTTTTCTAATTCTCTTGCTTCATTCATAATACTTGCTTCAGATCGACGCTCATCCAATGTACACATCGGGTTCATTATACATGAGCTCAAACTTGATGTAGGCGGCCCAACCATGGTGATCAGGCTCCCAATTCATCCACCGCTCGAAGACCTGGTGGGCACCGACCACATTGTCGAGCATCTCCTCCATGTGAATGAAATTATACCAGAGATGATTGATGCGGGGCAATAGAGACACAGTGCGGTCCCAGACGTTCCTGACATGGTTTACAAACAGGTGCTTCATCTCGATCTCTGCATAGCAAAGCCATAGAGTAGGGTTTTGGTAATCGATCTCCACCTCCAGGGCCCTTTCACATACCGATCTCACACTGGCAAAGTCCTTATGACTCTCCTCCACTGACCGTATTTCATCCACACGCTCGTGTTCCCTCTTACTCTCCTGATCAGGTCTTCGAATTCCTTCCGCTTTCGGAAACGATAATCCGTGAGCTCGCTCTCTCTCATCGGTAATCTTCTGCTTCGGAGGCTGGAGTTCGGCCTCCTGCTGTTCCTAGGTCTCCCTCAAGATGAATATGGAGAGGATGCTTGTCCAGAGTGAGATTGATGATATCCTTTGCATTTTCATGTAGAAAATGAAACGTCCCAGCTGCGTGGTCGGTAATTGTACAATGGGTATGGCCAGAAACGTGCGGACATCCAAAACGCTTGGACAGTCAGAAATGAAGCGGTCGGGGAGAGCTGAGGAAATCCAAACGTGAAGTGGCCGAAATCTAAACGTGGTAATTTCAAAGGTTAATCATTTAACGTGGCAATCATATAGTGTTACAGTAATTTTTTAATATGATTAGGTAAATGTTAAAAAGTAAATAGGTTAACGGATGCATTCAAAAATACAAGGAAGTTATTAAGAGTAAATCTCATTCATTGATTTGGGAGGACGACAAAGAATATACCAGCATCTTCAATTTGCAACCCTAAGATTGAAATTTATGATTAAAAGATTGATTAATCCACCGATTCCAATAAGAGGGACGCCTATAGACTTAATGATTTCGTACACATATCTTGTATATAATTCCTTTGAAAACAAACGGGTGTTATAATTTTTATGCGAATGAGAGATTTTACATTTAAATAAACATATGAATAAACTTGTTAAGTAAATATTCATATATACATAGTGATATTATGATATGCAGTTGTTAGGTAAATAGAGATTTTGATATTTTGCACTTGTTACGTAAATAAAGTTATAATAAAGTTATTAATATTTGGATTTATAATTATTTTTCATATATATATTTTTTTATGGGAGGTAGGTGTGATGTTGAAATTATTTTGATTATTTTTAGAAAGTTTAAAAATAGATATTGTTTTTTTTTTAAATCAATATTAATAATATAAATAATAATTTCACAAAATGATTTAGTTTTAAATTCCATTTTTTTTTATATATCTTTGGAATATATATTTACTTAAAAGTTGTATTTTCTTTGTGATTTACTTAAAATTGGTTATATTTAAATACTTTAGATTTCTTTTTAATATATTATAAAATTTTAAATTAATTATTAAAATATTTATTTTCTTATTTATTATGTATTTGTATATGTTTGTTTATTATATTGTATGTATTTGTGTGTTTATTTATAAAATTTGTTGATTAGATTTTGTAAGTTAAATTTGTACACCAAATGGCATAATGGATGCTTATTTTTTTTAATATTATAAAATGGATGTCATGCATATGTTTATAATGTGTATAAAGCTATATATTATTACTTTTTAAATTTATCTTAAAAATTATTTTCATTTAATGTAAGGTAATGTTATGTTAGACTTAGGCTTGGGATTTGGATTTAGTTTTTAAGAATTAAACTTATATTTAAGATTAAGATTTAGACATTCTTCTGGTTCAAGTTTGGGATTGAGGCTTAAGGGATTTAGCCATAAGACTACGTCACAATGGGGTAGGGTAGATTAGTTTATGTGGGCTATGGTAGAATATATTAGGTTAGGTAGGGTAGGTTAGATTAGATAGTTTAGTTTACGGTAGGGTAGATTCATCTAGGTAGGGATAGATAAGATAGGTTAGTGTAGGCTAGGTTAGGGTATTCAAAGGAAGGGTAGCTTAAATTGAGGGTGGAGTAAGATAGACTAGGTAAGATAGTGTATGTTTAATATTAGGATTAGAATTCATGTTTTATCTTAGGGTTTTAGGCTAGGGTAGAGTAGATTAAGTAGGGTACGTTATAATTCAAGGCTAGGCATTGATTGGGTCTTAAGGACTTAGACTTAGGATTGGGGCTTACGATTTATTCTTAATGTTAGGATAGGGTTAGGTAAGGTAGATTAATATATGTAGGATAAGTTATGTTAGATTAGGTTGGGAAGGGTAGGTTGTTATAGGAAATTTTCTCTAAAGAGAATATTCTCATGTGAGGAATCATTCTCAACATTAGACTATCAAAATTAGGAAAATAATTCTATGTGAGTGTGTAATATCTCCAACACCCCCTCTGAACACTACTAGGGTGTACATGATGAATGGGTCCTGACAACCAAGGTAATGTTACATACCCATTGTACAATGCATATAAGAATGAGACACTGAAAAAATGAGGAAAGAGGTNNNNCCCCCCCCCCCCCCCACCCTCCTCAAATTAAAATGAATAAAATAAATAAAAATGACAA
Source organism: Picea engelmannii (assembly GCA_009831015.1). Taxonomy (NCBI): domain Eukaryota; kingdom Viridiplantae; phylum Streptophyta; class Pinopsida; order Pinales; family Pinaceae; genus Picea; species Picea engelmannii. The sequence continues at coordinate 200,649 of ML805073.1, read as the reverse complement.
GGAAAAAAAAACAGTTGCTAAGCAACCATGTGCTTTAATTGAAGAAGACCTCGCAACTGTGCAAGTTTATGCTCATTCAAGATTTTTTTGAAGATGCAGATGTCTGCATGGATCTGATGAAGTAGATGCACCATTGATATTTCCACACATATACACTTTCTCTTCTTTTAATGAATAAGATCCAAATAAAATTTGGATGAAACTTTGAAAACCGTGCGGTCGTTTCGGGAAAAATGCTAAAATTTCATTAATTTTAAAATGATCATAACTTCACTTCCCGAAATCCATTTCCGAATATTTGTTTTTTGAAATTGGATATTTTTCTCAAAGGAATTCCTTTTTGTCTCCTGAGATGCATGCATGGTGCATGCATGTTGCTCCTGAGATGCATGCATGACGCATGGAAACACGTCTTCATGTGGCCTCTGAGATGCATGCAATACATCTTCCACATGAAATTCATAAAACAAATATGAAATTGAGTAGACATCATTTGCAATTACTCGAATACAAATTTGTGCAAATACTTGTGTAGAAGACTCTTCAAAATAAAATGTTTGATCTTCTCATGGATTCTCTTCTGGCTCTATCTATTCAACCTCGTGCATGAAATCTTCACAATATTATTTATTCTTGAATAGAACCTCCAATATGGTCCATAATTCATTTGGACTCGAGTCTTGTGATACATCATAACTTGGTGGGGAATTTAAGGAGAAATGGACAAGTAGATACATCTTGTGACCATGTCTTGTCTATTGAGAAAGTCATTTTTATCATTAGAGAAATCAGTCTCTAGTTCCATTTCCATATTTATTTGGTACAAGCCTCTCCATTTGAGCCGAAGAAGAATTTTTGGCTTCCACTCCAAATACTTATGAAGCATCAAAAGTATTGTTGGTAAATAATCCATCTTTTCTGCGTTCTTCAATATTTAATACCTGCAAAAAGAGTCTTGCGTGTCTTTTTCCTAGCAGTCCTTCGGATTTGATACCATGTAAATGTGTTAAACCTTCACATAATAGATCTAGCCAACCAATGACATGGACAATTGGCAAAGAAAATATGAGACAAGAGAAGGAGGAGATAAAGAATGGAATAATTCTCATTAACCGTATTCCACACTCAAAGAGTGAATAATTTACAATAGATATAGACTACATGAGTAACTAATGCTCCATAGTAGTGATCTAGAGAGATCTAGACACTCACTAATAGACAGTGGAGTGAATTGCCACCTACTCCTAGTTAACTGATCCATGCAATCATGAGTTAATTAAGACGCATGTGAGGAAGTGAGAGAGACACATGTAACTGATGGTGATAAAACCGAGGTTTTCATGCATGAGTGACTTCCACTAGTCTAACTGAATGTCATTGACTCTGAACTGAAGACGAACTCCCTATTTTCTAGGGAAAAATTATCTAGAGAGAATATTCTTATCTAAGGAATGTTTCTCAACATTGGACTATCAAACTTAGGAAAATAATTCTAGGTGAGTGTGTAATATCTCTAGCAATTATCACTATCTAACAATCTAGGTTTGCTGGGATAATTCAACCACACGGTGGTTAGATTTATATGTAACATATGTTTAGGTTGAACCATGTTAGATCCAATGAATAGGATCTCAAAAGATACCTCTCGATAGATATAATGTCCTCTAGGTTCTAGTTGTCGGACTCCTATATCATCCCTCCTTCCGGACCTCCGACGACCCTTCTTATGACAATTTCATAATAGGATCCAATGGTCTAGAACTCATGTTGGTCACTCTTCTATCGATCAATGGTCCTCATCGACTCAGAGTTTCCCTAATCAGAGTCCCAATATAACCTCTAACATGCTCACTATGATGGTGGCACCATCCCACCAATGGTTTAGATCTAACCAATACGTTGAATCAATGGCTACGAGTCATCTCGATTAAGACAATGGGTTTTCCACCGAGTAAAGGTCCAAAATTGGGACTTAGCCAATTTCAAGGGTTTCTCAAAGGTTTTCTATATCGCCAACGTCTCATTCACTACCCTGAGACCGACTAAGGGTCTCTCGGTTCTTTAGGATGATTTTTTCATATCTTACAAGCTTTCTTGAAGGTGTATCTTTCTCCCTTACATAAATGTTGAATAATACGGTCTTCATAAAAAATAAGGTGTCTACAAGTCCACCAACCTCCCAAAGTATCTAATACTCAAAAAAACTTTAGTGGCTTTAAAAATTCATTGTATTAATCATTGTTAAACAACCCTCTCCAATAATATGTTAGTCCTATCATAACCAAAAGCATATAGTCCTCATATAATTCTTGTAGTTCTACCAAAGAAAAAATATAAAGTTTTGTATTTAAACAAAAACACCAAGAACAAAAATAGCTTCAATTCCTTACCATATCAAAGAAATCTATCTTAATCGAGAGATGCCATATGTTCCATGTAAGACTAAGAGTGAGTAGAACAATGAGTGCTAGCAAGAATTCACAAATGTTTCTCTATGTTGCTTCACATATACATAGTTCATAACATATATAAATATGGACATTCATCCATGTATATACATTAATACAAAACCAAGTTTGTCACGCACCAATTTTCCTATGATATAAACAAAACAATAATTCTTTAAAATAAGAATAATATGTAAAAACTTCAATGTGTAAAAAAGTTAAAAGTGATTATTTATTTTAATAAGTGAGAATTATGATGTGAAAACACAAAGGGCGATTACTTTTTCTTATGGAACTCTTCTATTTAGTATTGATTTGAAATTTCGCCATTTTCTTGAGCATGGGAGGAAATTTGGAAATGTGCTCATGATAAGTGATAATACTTGATATCTTGATATAGGAGCATGAACTTGGCCAATGTTATATGTGAGGTAACTTAGGAATCAATATAAGTTTTCTTTATTTGGATGGTATTGTGAGATAACTTAGGGAGCAATATAAGTTCTCTTTATTTGGATGGTATTATGTGAGATAAATTAAGGATCAATATAAATTCTCTTTATTTGAATGAAACAAGTTAGATCTCTCGCAATGACTCTTCATGATCCCGAACCAAACATCATCAAAGATAAGTCCTTTCACTTGTAATTTAATTTAAACAAATATAAAGAATAACATCGTATTCACTATTATCTCACAATGACTCTTCATGATCCTGAGCCAAACATTATCAAAGATAAATCCTTTCACTTGTAATTTAATTTAAATGAATATAAAAAATAACATCATATTCACTATTATTAGATAAATTGAATATTGATCTATTATCCTCATTTTATTATCAACATGTATTTATATACTATAAATATGATTCATCTACAATCTGTATGAGCTTTTCTTCCTTTATAATAATAAAGAATAATAATTATTGTGTAATGTGTCCATACATTTAATAAAAAAAATTAAAATATGAAAATAAACCCTCATATCCTAAAAACCTTACATAATGTTAAGTTTCATTCATAGTAATAATATCATGGATTCATAGTAATAATATCATGGAGGGGTTTACCATTTCTCATTTTTACTTAATTCATCTCCTCCCCTTCATCGTGTGAGCACATGATGTAATGCCATTATTGAATTTTGCGCTAAAAGACCAATAGTTTTCATTGGCAAACCCCAAGGCCTCTTATTAGTCTGAGTCTTAGGTCAAGGCATGGAATCTAGATTTTGCCTTGCATTCAACCATCGTTGACTATCTATTAACGAGTTCATTATGTGTATTAATTGGTCAATTTTGTAATTTTATTAAGATAGTTTTCTAATATTTTTAAAATAGTTTTTTTCACATTTTCTAATATTATTTAATAAAAAATTTTATTTTCAAATTAATTTTATTTTATTTTTTAAATTATATACTTAATTTTTTATTTTATTAATCCATCCCACATTTATGTCACTTATTCACCATGGTGGAGGAAAATATGATTTACCTTTTTTTTAATTGTATTAAAATTGATTTACAATATAGATAAATCTAAATTATATGATTAGTCAAATTATATGTTGATATGAACTGAGGTTCTGCATTTAATAGAGTCACTATGCACAATATGGAATCTCTTAGAAACATCTTCTACCTCGCTACAACTTTGCAACATCGGCTACCACCTCCCACTCCCTTGCACACTGCTCGATTGTTTTCCATTTGGAGCGTCACTATGCATTCAAACAACCTTCATTATTCACACTTCTTTACATATCCCTTCTTTATGTTGTTGTGTTGTTTGTTCCTATCTAGGTATGTTTGTGAAATTTTCACCCCACTTTGTAGACGTTATGATGGTTCAATATTTCATTTAATACAGTTAAAAAAATTAGGTTCACTACATTTCCTACTCCGTCTAAATTCAAAGTAAATATGCATTTATAAAATTTCTTATTTATAGAATTTATTTTCCTCGAAACAAAATCTCATTCCTTCTTTGTTTCGTAAGTTCTTCCATATGTAGGCATGATCTTCACTACCGCGTTGTTTGAGATGTAAGCATGGATGCCTTGGAAACTTGGCTCATGATACCATGTATACCTTCCTTCTTTTCTTAGGAAATGCTCTTTTCTAAACACACAAGTCAATTCTTCAATCAAATAAAAACAATAACCCACTTTAGGGTACGATAAACCCACCATTAGGTCTTTCAACACTCTTCTCAATGAATTACTCGGTGCTAAACGTATTGATATGCTTCAATATCTGTATGAGACCACCCACAATGACACGCTTAACCATTGCCATTTTTCTTTGATTTTTCATTGAATATTGTTTATAGTTTTGCAGAGTAAAAGGTTGATTTTTCTTTGAATTTTCATTGAATATTGTTTATAGTTTTGCAGAGTAAAAGGTTGTTTTTTCTTTGAATATTGTTTATAGTTTTGCTCATAAATGTTATATTTGGATGAATATTGGTGAAAATGATCCTTTTATAAAAAATTTAGAGGAAATTTTGTTTGCAGAAAATATTTTGATCTCATTAGATTTGTCTAGGTAATTTTAGCCCTTCAAAAACCTTAAAAATAGGGGAATTTTGAATCTACTTGTTATATTAAGGTTGAGATATTGGAACCGTGTATTTAATATTGAAGATCATGAAATAAATCAAAACTTAGGGTAATTTGTGATATTTAGGTTATTATTGGATGTTAGGCTTAAAATCCCTTTCTGGTTCAATATAGGAATAATTTGAGTTTTCATGATATCTCCATGCATGACATTAAATGTCACATTGACGCTTGGATATTAGAAATCGAGTATCGACTAATGGCATTTTGTATTGGGATGTCATAGCAACCCATGTTACTAGAGCATAGAAATTGTAGAAGAAAGATTATGATCTTGTTTGATACACATATATAAGGCAGAGGTGTTCTCTTGGAAAATCCAAGGTTGTATTCATTGCTCAGAATACAACCCTCATCATAGTTTTATAACATCCTCATCAAGGCGGTCTGGATTGATAATCATTTAGAGGATGCATGGGATCTATTTGATAGAATGAGAAACCCCATTGTTGTTACATGTGTCATTCTTATATAATCTCTATGTGAAAATATGAATATCAAACAATATTTTAAACAATATTTTAGGCTAAGGAAACACATGACCCAAATGTCATTTTGTATACTTCATTAATAGGAGGGCTCTGCAATGTATGGCTTGTGGATAAGGATTTGAAACCCCATTTAATGTTGATTAATTGGGTTGGTTTTCATTGATGTCAAACCTTGAATCAAGTCCGATAGAAAATTCTGGTAGACCCAACAATATGGTTAAGGGAATTCAATTTGATTGATGTACAATGATATGAAGTTTAATATATTTGTAGGTAAGACTATTCTAGATGGATAGTACATGTCATGCCATTTCTGGTGATATGTGGAATGCCACATAACTCCTCATGGTTAGAGCATTATTTCCTTGTGAAGTTGGAGAATACTCATGAGTTATCCAGAAGGTCAAAGAAGTCAAAATTATTCTAGAAGCTCCTAGAAGAAGTTGACTAGTCAAGTGAGTGAAACTAGGAGTTAATCATGGGTTAAGTTGTTACAATAAGAAAATAATTAAAAATAAATTAGTTGCAACTAGAACTGGACAATTTACTATTTGTATCAAATTGGGTTAGAAGTGGACAAGTGGTTAGAAGTGGGTTAGCCCTAAAAGAAAGAAATTGGGTTAAGTTGGTTAGAAGGTAACCCCTTAAGGAAGCTACATGGAAGTATAAATAACATAGTAGGGATCTCATATTAACACCTATTGAGCACATTGAATATTTATTATTGTGTAAGGTTTATTGCAAGTACTCATTGATACATATGAAATTGTGCAAGTACGAGGTAGCATGAAGGGTTGACGGTGAAAGTTTTGGAATATAGAAAAGTACTAAAAAATACCTAGTTTTTGAGGTGTACGTAGGATGTAGTGGAGCAAGGCACATATGTACATGGGATAACAGTATAATAGGGCACGTACATGAGGAAAAATCCCTAGAAACTTGAGAAGATGAAGATGGCAGTAGATCCTACAAGCAAGCTCCTAGGAAAGTCTATTGTGAATGTGAGTAGCTATCAGATCTTGTCTCAGAGATAAGCTACCACTATTCTAGCGAGTCTTTCACTCTATATTTTTACAGTCTTTGTACATTTTTTCTCATTAAGAGAAATTGTGTATTACTGTATCTTTGTGTTTATGATTGCATCTCTCGTATATTTATATTATATTGTTGGATATTCAATACATCTATGTACATTTATTTATTATATCTTCGCTCTCATTTCATGCCGAAAATAATCTGGATTAGTGGTATTAGAGGAGGTTTCTCTTGATCATTTTTTTCAGTGCATGTCCATGACGAGGTCCTAGTATAAAAATTTGGCTCTCGACCTTGTCTCTCTTGAGGACAATCACTCTCTCACACCCAAGAATCCCTCAATAACGGAAGAAAATAAAAACAACAGAGAAAACGATTCTATCAATCTGTTGCTTGAGCAAGCTCTCACGCGAGAGAGGGACGAAATGATGGAGAATTTTTCCCACATCCTTCAATGCCTAACGATAACAACATGCACATATCCATCAAGTGGCCACTTTGGGGGAACCTCTCCTTTCAAGCTACAAGTTAATTTTGATACTCTCATATTTGAACGACACTTAGATGCAGATGCCCTCGACAAATGGTTAAATCTGCTAGAAGTTTATTTCTTTGTCCCTAATTTTTGTGATAGGGAAAATATCACCTTCACACTACTTAAGGCTCTCCCCCATGTCAAACATTCGTGCGAAACTTACTCGGAGCAAATTTTCACAAAGGAGTCTAGAATATATGGGGTCGAGCTCACTTGGGATTTTTTTGTGCATGTGGTAAAGGAAAAATATTACCCTATTGGAAACTATGAGGACCAGTACATGAGATGGACCACACTATAGCAAGAGAGGGGCCATGAATTTCTGAATTTCACCAATACCTTGCATACCTTGCGCACGAAGATGGGTAGCAAGGACTCCAAGCGACATTTGGTTCTAAAATACTGCGGAGCTCTACGCAGATACATTCAAACTGAAATGGATTTTCTGGACATCTCATCACTTAGTGTTGCTTATCGATATGTTGTTAAAATCAAGCAGAAAGTTAGGCACCAGAACAAGTGGTATTTTGGGTCTGTCAATACACAACAACAAAAGTATGATAAAAACAACCCTAAAAATCGCATCCCGAAAACCATTCCAAGCCATAAGAGAAGAAGGATCACAGAAAGATGAACAAGGAGACTTGAAAATGGTGTGATTTCCACAAAATCCCCTGGCACAACACAAATGAATGTCGCTCAAAACATTCATTGGTGGTCGAGATAAAATACAAGGAGACAAAACCTGATTCATAATCTGATTCAGAAAATACTGATAGAAGACAAATCATTGACACAGATCCCACTACTATTGTTGCAACCATAGAAATTCAACCAGAAGAACCAACAGATCCTGAAGAAGAACAAGAGCGCCTTTTTCATTCACATATGTGGGTGAAGGGGACCCCGCTGCATTTTTTTGTTGATAGTGGAAGCCAGAAGAACCTCATCTCAGCAGAGGTTGTCAAATAGTTGGGATTGTTGAAAACATCACACCGCAGCCATACAACATCAAGTGGCTTCGCCAGGGATGATATCTTCATTTCATCCAACAATCTTGATTGTCATAAGGCATATGGCCCTTCCATGATGAGGTATTATGTGATGTTTCTCCTCTAGATGTCTTTGATGTTCTCTTAGGCCAACCATATATGTGGAAGTGCCATGTTGTTTATGAGTCTCGACCACATAGTGTCATTGTTACTTTGAGGGGTCATCTCTACAGAATACCATAGGTAATTCCGACTACTATTCCACCTAAACAGTGTTGTAAGGTAGTATCTCATACTACAAAATTCATCTTCTTCACAAACTGTTCAAAAGGTGAATAGAAGGATATTGCAACCACTACAACCTCAGCCCAAGCACCTTATATCCAACAAACGTGGGTCAACAAGGCTGCAACAAAGAGAAAAAATTCCTTTTGCACACAGACATCACATGTAGCTTGAATGGTTGAAAAGGTTCATGACATCCTTCCACAAACTAAACAGTGTGACATCTCCAACACGAAAAGCAACACACCAAGATTAAGTGACAAAAATTGCTTTCCCATCTCCCCCGGGAACTCAATGCAACGGAGACCATTTCTTCCTAAGGAGGGAGGATTGATCCAGGTGGATATTGGTGGCTACCCACCAAGGTGGATATCGGTGGCTACCCACCTATTCCAACTGGCTCATTTTGACAGTATCAGTTTGCCAGTTTTGTTCCTAGTTTTAGAGTCCCAAACTTCCAGAGATGCTTTCAGGCCCTAAACAACATTTCTAGGGCTCGCCATAGTCAAATTGTGATCAAAGTTAGAGTTTGATGGAAACATGTGTAGTCCTCAAGTAGAAATTTCCAATGAGATATTGCTCTCCTCAAATGAAAATCGTATGCCAAAGTTACGCCCACGAGAAGTTGATACACCAAACTACCCAAAATGGGGTCCACAAAATTGTTGTCTTTTCATCTTCTCGGGTTAGGGTTTTTTATTTTCTTTATGTTAAAAAGGCCTTTAGAGCCTCATTGCAAATCATCTTATTGTGAATGTGAGTATCCTTCGCATCTCTTCTTAGAGATAAGCTACCACCATTGTAGCGAGCCTTTCATTCTATATTTTTATAGTCTTTGTACACTTTCGCTCATTAATAGAAATTGAGTATTATTGTATCTGTGTGTTTATGGTTGTATGTCTGATATATTTTTGTTATATTGTTGGATATCCAATACATCTGTGTACATTTCCTTATTATATCTCTGCTCTCATTTCATGCCAAAAATAATCTCGATGAGAAATGCCAAAACATATTGTTGGGTGTTATTTTCTACATCAACGTTTTTGGAGTGTAACTTTCACATACAATTTCCATTTGGTGCACATAGTAGCTCGTTGGAAATCTCTAACTAAGGACAACAACAACAAAAAAATTCTTGGATTTTCCAAAGATATAGCTAGGACGACGTCACTTGTCTAAAAATATCGTTAAGGGCCTCAAAATGGACTTGGAAGTTTAGGACCCAAAAAATTCCATAAAATGATAACAAGACTACCCATATGGAGAGCCATGTTGAGTCAGTGGAAGAGGTGGGTGGCCACTAGTATCCACTAGGATCATTTATTATGGTCAAACTTAGTTCACAAAAAATGGTATAATAATGAAAATCACGAAGAAATGGAAAACATAATTAAAACAACAAATGGTAATATGAAAGAGGCATAAGATAGGTGAAAACATTGAACTGCTTTAAAAAGGTCAAAACTCCAATTCCAAAGAGACAATAAATCTTTGTTAGAATTAGACCCAAAACTAGGTAACTTATGATAAAAAACTTAGCTTGTAAACTTATGGAACCTCGTAAACTATGTAGAATCCATAATGTATTTCATATTATTCATGTTCTTAAAAAATATATACCTTACTCTACACACGTTCTCAAGAGGGAGAATATTAAATTAGAGCTTAGATGTGAACTCATTATGGAACCTAAAAAGATCATAGATAAGAGTATTAAGCAATTAAGGAAAAGGAATATTAAAGATCTAAAGGTTAAATGGACACATTGTAATGAAAGTAATGTTAAAAAGATCATAAATAAGAGTATTAAACAATTAAGCAAAAGGAATATTATAGATTTAAAGGTTGAATGGACACATTGTAATGAAAGTAATGCTACATGGAAAATTTTTGATGTAATTATAAAGCAATATCCTTATTTGTTAATGAATTTAACACTTATTGTTTTGATGCAGATGAGGTTACGGCTGCTAAGTACAGGGAAAAATGTCAGGTACCAATTTTTGCATGATAGTAATAATAGTAGAAGAATTTTTAAAAATAAGACTAATATGTTAAAAGATAAAAGTGATTAGTTCTTTAATAATCGAGAGTTATGATGTAAAAACATAAATGGTCATTGCTTTTGGTTATGGAACTCTTTATCTAATATTTATTTGAAGAATGTCATGTATGAATTTTTCCGCGTGATAGTAATAGTCGAAGAATTTTTTAAAGTAAGTCTAATATGTTAAAAGATAAAAGTGATTAGTTATTTTAATAATGAAGAATTATGATGTGGTGATTGTTTTTGGTTATAGAACTCTTCGTCTAATATTTATTTGAAATTTGTTCATTGGAAGATGTTCTCGTGATAAGAAAGAATACAACGTATGTCCATATGGGTGCGTCAACCTCACCGTTATACATGGGGTAACATATGGCCTAGTATAATTTCTCTTTATTTGGTGCGAGAAAGTTAGATCCCTTGCAATGACCACCAGGGCACAAGCCAAGCATTATCGTAGCATTATCGTAAATAAGTTCTTGCACTTGTAATTTTATTTAAATTGATATAAACGATCAAATCGTATGCTCAACTATTGGCTAAGTTGAATATTGTTTCACTATTATATTATGATTTTGTGGCTAAGTTGAATATTGTTTCACTATTATATTATGATTTTGTGATGATTTGAGGTATTTTACATCATTTGGTTATCGATATGTATTTTATGTTTTATGTTGTAAATCTTGGTAATCTTTAATATGCATTTTTTTTTCTTTATAATAATAATTATTATGTGGGATATTCATGCATTTAATAAAGAATTTTAACATAGGGAAATAGGTTTTCATGAAGTTAAGATTGGAAAAATAATTCAAGAAATTCTTTAGTACAAATAAAGAGTGAATTTAACTAGAAAAAAAAATGATTCCTTTTAAGTAAAAATGGTTGCTCGTAAAAAAATTCCTATATATAATTCGAGAAAAATATATGTACTTTTTATTAACTAAATAATTATAGGAACATTTGATCACTGGAAATTTTTTTGGGGCATCCCTATAACATCCCCATTTTCATATCTCGAACTATCGATGTATATTGTAGATGTAATGTATGACCGAGGGCCAAGCGATATAATACGCAAACGATGTAAAATGAATATACTAAATAAAATGTATTGCCAACTACAAATGGTAATGGATGGAGATTTGGCAACTTAGTTTCCACAAGAGATGGAAGGGGTCCAAGGGAGAAAGTTTACCCATGTATATTAAACCCAAACCCATTTCTTTCTAAATTATCCTTAATATGAAACTTCCATTTTTTGTCGAGTGTTGTAGATCCCGATCATTGAATTCATGTAAGAGGGTGGGTGTGAGAAGTCACATCCCATAGTTATTAAGAGCATGGGGGTTGAGTACAATCAACTTGGGGAAGAGTGTAAGTGAAGCAAGAAAGAGAAAGAGGGGAAATTCAAATGGGTAGACGATCAAAATGATAGATTCATGTTTTTGCATGGAGAGTTGTTTTTAGATGGAGTTTTATAGACAATAAATGATTTATGAGTTCTAAAACTTAAAGGCAGATGTTGTGGGAATGTTTGACAACCGTATGGAGCTGTAATTTCATGGAGAAGAAGGCTTCGGGCATGGGAGTAATGATTTTCTTGAAATTCATCAAGGGAAGCAAGAATTTTGTTGTTGGGCAAATTTTTATTGCTTCTCTAGAATTCTTGTGGTCCCAACAAAGATTTTTCCTCTCAAACTTATGTTGAAATCCGTGGAGGGGAGTGGAAAATCCAGAGGGACTATGAGAAGTTAAGAGGGATTCCATCCCTTTGCTTGTGCATGTTGTGGGGAAGAGATCTCGTGGACTAGAATTAGCTATGGGGAATTGACAGTTGAGAGGGGAACATTATCTAGCCTTAGGGACAAACGTATCTTGTTGATTCATAGCCCCATCTTAAGGGCGAGTTATTGTTGAGAACTGAAAAAAAAAGTCTACGACTCGGAGGAACATCCATCCTCTGTAGTGAGTTGCATATTTATTAAGATATGTGATGTTATGTGCTATGTTTATTCATGTTAAATGTTGGTATAGTCATTGTGCATTTTACTCAAAGTTATCTTGGTTATTGCTACTTTTGTTTAATAGAATGATGCACATGAATTTGTATTTTATGGTTGAATGATGTTGTATGTATTTAGTTTCTTTTGTGCACAGTTAAAATAGTTCCATTTACATTTTTAAATACATATGGACATCTGCATGAGCTTGAATTTCATGTTGTGTATGTTATTTTTGCATTTAGATTTGACATCATAATTTTGTATCCGGTTGTTTTAGCAGTGATGTGATCGAGTTGGGATTTGGGTAGGTTACAATCCTTAAAATCATCTATAGACTTGTGTAACCTGTTTCATTTTACATAAAAAATACCAAGCATGTAATCCCATTCCGTAAAAAAATAAAGACACAAAAAATAAATAAAGACATGAGGAAAACATAGGGGATATTATTCTCTAGCTTTCTGTCCTTTCATTTTTTGACTTCCTTCTAGATTTCTATTAAAATGTGTTCTATAAGCCTCATAAAAAATCACCATTTGTAGAGTCGAGTCAGGAGGATTGAGTGTGGATTGTGAGGAGATATCATTTGGAGAGGAAACGTCAAACAAGTCTAATTCATGTATTCCTTTATCTACCCTAAGGGGGATAGTCGAAGATAGAGAAATAGGGTTTTTAGGTGGATCAAAGATATACATAGGAGAAAATAAAATATTCTCGTGATATTTATTATCCTTTGGAGAAGGAGACTCATCAATATCTGCGTCGATAAGAGTCTAGGTTGTAGTATAGGGAGGAATAGCCAATCAAACTTCCTCCATATTTTTTGGTCTCACCCAACGACTACCCATCTTATGGTACCTCCAATAGGGGGGATAATTATGATTTCCATGTTTCTTCTAAGACTCTCTTCCTTTGAGGTAGTCTGTCACCCTATGGTGAAGCTCAAAACATAGCCTGAATATGAAGGTTATATCCTTATAATCAATGGATTATGTCCACCTTGAGTCCCTACAATATAGTATGACCTAAGAAGGAATACCTTTACTAATATTAGCATGGATGCATAGTTGAGAAAAAGTGTTGCAAATATTCACTACCGTATTGAGATCAGGGACTATGAATGTCCCCAAATAATTTCCAATCTCTTCAAGGGAGTATAAATTCTATAATTATATGGGGAGGCAAGGAAGATAGTGTTAAATATATTGTACCCTCAACAGTATGACCGTACACTGCCGGCTGTACTGGACAGTTGTACTTTCTATTTTTGTCTTGCTTGAGCATATATAGCTCAACCATCTTACATTGTAATTGTCTGTTGAACCTCTTTAGTTCTGTTCTGTACTTCTTCATACATTTGAATATACTATTCTTTTCTCTCTGCATTTCTCTGTCCTTCACAATTTATCATGGTATCAGAGCTTCAGCAGTAAGCCTCTTCACACAGTCGGGAGAGCAACTCGATCCTCACARCRTAGAGCCTCACGGATCTTGAGAGCACRCGTCACAGACTTTTCACAARGTTTGGAAARCTGTCTGCAWTACTCTTTAAAGATCKCCGTGAGAAGYTAGCGGAGGAAGCAGAGAWCRCAGAAGAAGAAACCTGYACAATTTTCTCAAAGAAYCGTCAAAGATTGACGCAGAAGAGCTGCAGAACGAAAGAAGTTTAAAGAACTTGAAGATTTCGCTTCAATTCGTTAAAGATTCAAGCAGAAGGCTGAATCGTTTAAATATTTTTGAAAATAGCTCAAATCTGTCAAATATTGTAGCAGATCACGAAGAAATCATGAAATTCTTTCAAATCTTTGAAAGATTCACGAATCTTTCTTCCACAGGTGTAAAGAACGCATCTCAGGTGCAAAGAACAGCCATTGAAGCCGTGCAATTCATCCTGCGAACGGTTCCAAGGCGGGAAACCAGACCAGAAGGGACGAGGAGAGCACCGAAAAAGGCGAAAGAATTCCAGCCGTCAGATCTTGATCACAGGTCCGACAGCCGTTAGATCAGCAAGAAGTTGCACGACGATTAGTCGTGTGGAGCGCACAGGAGGTTTTTTTACTTGAGAAATCCCGACGTCATCTTGACCGTTCATCAAGAGACACGTGGCGAGATCCTATTCCATCGCAAAATTGGGAATCGGGAGTTGGACGAGCGAAAGAATCAGCTCTCCAAAAACTCCGATACGCGAAATTGCGAAATCCCGAAACGATCACAGCCGTCCATTTCAGAGGATAGGTCACAGCAGCTCATCGCATCGTCATATCGACATTTCGGAGTTCGGGGTTTCCTAAGTCCATTGCAACAGGACCTCGCAACTCGCGAAATCGCGATACGCGATATAGCGATACGATCTCAGCCGTCCGTTTGTCAGGACACGTGGTGAACACCGCAGCGCCCGTCGGCATTTCGGCATTCGGGGTTTCAAGTTGTCAAAGAAACTTGACATCGCAACTCGCGAAATCACGATACGCAAAATCCCGATAAGATCTCAACCATCCATTTTTTACCGGACACGTGGCAGACATCAAGGGCACCGTCAGCGTATCGGCATTCGGGGTTTCACATTGACAGAGGTTTGGACCATCGCAAGTCGCGATATCCCGAGGACGCATCAGGACCGTCCATCTATCCTGGACGCGTGGCACAAATCCTGCGACTCGGAAAAAGTCCCGAAGAGGAAAGCGCCATCGGCACATCGGGATTCGGAAAATCGCGATCCTTGAGAACAAGTGCTCGGGTTTCTTTCCAGTGAAATCTCCGACGCAAATCTGAGTCGTTCATCTTTGAAGGACACGTGGCTGAAATCGAAGCTTTCGGGAAAATTCCCGATAAGCGACTTCATCGGCATATCGGGATTCGGCAAATCGCGGATCCTGGAGACGAGAAGTCCGGAAAATCTAAAATCGTGATATCACGAGGAGAGATCACGACCGTCCATCCGTTGAGGACACGTGTCGCAGATCGGAGCCATCGGGAAAAGTCCCGATAGGACAGCGCCATCGAAAAATCGGTGATCGTGGATTCGAGGAGTCAGAAACACTCGATATCAGAGTTCACGAAATCCCGATTCGTGAAATACCGATACGATCTGGACCGTCCGATCAATGCACAATCTGGACCGTTGAAAAGTCCAAAGGTGATTTTTTTTTCGCATTTCGGCGATTTGAAAGCCAAAGGAACGGGAAAATCCCGTAGCGCTTACACAAGGCGCGTGGTCATAGTGCAAGGAGACCAAGGGCCATCTAAAGCCCGATAAGCTCCTATCGACCATCGACGAATCGACAATATCTGAGATTGGAGGTAAATCCAAATTTATTTTTCCTCTATTTTTTCAAGCATTTTTTTTAAAATGGCGTCGTCTAGCAATCTCGGCCCGTCTCAGGGTCCGATACTTCTGGGAAAGAATTATGAATTTTGGTCTCTTCGAATGAGGTCATTCCTGTAAGCACAAGAATGCTGGGAACCAGTGGATCTCGGGTATGTGGAATCAGATCCAGCAGCCCTCACTGCCATGACAAATGCCCAGAGAATTGCTCAGGCAAATCTGAGGACAAAAGAAAACAAAGCGAAATTTTGGATACAGAATTCGGTGGATGATTCGATTTTTTCGAAAATCACAGGCGCTGGTACTTCCAAACAGGCCTGGGACATCCTCAAAACGTCCTACCAAGGAAATGACACGGGAAAAAACTGTTAAACTGCAGTCCTTGTGGACACAATTTGAGACTCTCATGATGACAGAGTCCGAAACTGTAGATCAGTTCATGACCAGAGTCATGGGAATCGTGAACCAGATCAGATTGATTGGTGAAACTCTCACTGATCAATGAATAGTTGAGAAAATTCTCAGAAGTTTACCCAGGAAATTTGAAATGGTTGTAACAGCCATCCTTGAATCCAAGGATCTGTCAAGTTTTTCAACAGATGAACTAATTGGTTCTCTGGTGACACATGAGACAAGACTACATCTCACAGATGAGTCAATCTCCAATGCCTTCCAAACTCAGTTCTCATTCAGAAGAGGGAAAGGTAGAGGACGAAGTAAAGGAAGAGGGAACAATCAAGGTAACCCTCATACCAGTGGAGGGAACATACAACAATATCCAAATCATAATTTCCAAGGTCAAAGAAATCAACAACAATATCAACAACAAAATTTCCAGCCTCAAAGAGGCAGAGGGAGAAGATCCAATGACAAAACTAGCATACAATGCTATTACTGCAAAAAGTATGGGCACTATGAATCTGAATGCAGGAAGAAGCAGGCAGATCAGCTCTCAGGCAGAGCACATGTGTC
>ML805073.1:160486-170819 GCA_009831015.1 Picea engelmannii | reverse complement strand
CATCCAAAAACCTAACCCTAGGAGATGAAGCGCCAAAAGTCATGTGGGCCCCGTTTGGGTAAGTTGGTGCATCAACTTCTCGGGGTCGTAACTTTTGCATACGATCTCCGTTTTAGGCGTGTGATAGCTTGTTGGAAAGGTATATTCGAGGAGATTCATTTTGTGGCCTCAATCATGCCTTCGGCTATCATTGAGAACCTTGATCTCAAAAAAACTTCATTTAGGCCCTCAAAATGACCCCGGAAGTTAAAACCTGCTAAAAATAGTAAATTGCCAAAATGGCCAGAAAACTGTTTTGAGCCATTTGGAAAAGGTGGGTGGCCCCCGATATCCACCTGGATCATCGTCCTCCCATGACTTCGGGTTTCAGAGGATACACAGTGGGAAATGCCTCCACCCCTCCTAATCATGACTAGGGTCCACACCCTACAATGGAATGTACAATGGCATCGTGTTGCTGGGAGTTTTTTCATCGTCTATTCAGTTTTAGGCAGTCTCACCACCTAAAATCCTGCACTGGTCCACATATCATAGCAACGCATCCAAACCAATATAGTTTCACATACTAAGATTCATACCATATTGTTTCTCGGCCAGTGGTCATGACATCCACTTTCATCATCATTATCCCTTGGCTATTTCATAGCCCATAACCTGTAGATTAGTCTGTAACACAAACTCATACATTTCTATGCATTATCATTATGTAATTGCATACAACCATAATTTCAATTCGATATCTGCGTACCAACAACTTTAACATCAAAGTTTTCAAGTTAGAAATAGATCTCATAATATCCCATAATCCAGTTAACGACACATATTCATAAAATTATAATTTACAAAATAGATTGCATCATATCCAACATCATTCTAATAACATTTAAACCCTCATAGGATTCTCATTCACACAATATATTTCATCATATCCATCATCATCAATAACAATTAGGCATTCATAGAATTTACATTCACATAGTAGATTGCATCATATCCATCATCATCAATAACATTTAAACATTCATAAAATTAACATTCTCACAATATATTGCATCATATCCATCATTATCCAAATACATTTAAGCATTCATAAAGATCCATACGTCTTAAAAGTTCAAGTGTATCATTTAATAGTTTCACTTGTGTATAGAAAATAAAGGTGTGTAGGCCTCAGGTAATCCCGGTTGTCTATGTCAAAAGGTGGTGTTACATACACCCAACCTTTGAGAAACATCTTCTCGAGGTGGTCAAAAAAGTGAGGGATAATCTCATCGTAGTGTCTCGACATCTTCCCAAGTAGCAGATCCCAGACTATACTTGTCCCAGTGGACCTTAACTCGGTCTACCAGACAATTCCTGAGCTGTCGGACTCTACGGTCCAATATGCGTAATGGTTCTACCATGAGAGTTCTCACGTCTGATCCCTACAATTCCTTCCAATTTAGCTTATGTGATTCATCAATAACATAATGACGTAGAATAGATACATGAAAAACATTATGAGTTTTATGCAAGTGGGGTGGAAATACGAGACAATAGGCAACGGGTCCAATTTTCTCTTGGATTCTGAATGGTCCTATAAATCGAGGTGACAACTTTTTCCCCTTCCCGAACCGTATGGTACTCTTATTAGGCCTAATACGAATGAAAAACTGGTCTTCCACTTTATAACTTCGGTTGGTACTGTGTGCATCCGCATAAATTTTCTGCCTATCCTGTGCTTCCTTTAGTCTCTGCCTAATCTGAATTACCTGTTCCTCCATCTCTTCAATCAATTATGGCCCAACTGTTACTCGGTCTTCTAATCTATCCCAACTCAATGACGTTTTGCATGGCCTTCCATACAGAGCTTCGTAGGGTGACATTCCGATGGAGCTATGAAAACTATTATTGTAAGCAAACTCTACCAAAGGTAGTTACTTCCCCCAATGGGTTTGATTATCCATGACATACATCCTAAGCATGTCTTCCATGACTTGATTTACTCTCTTGGTTTGCCCATCTGTTTCAGGATGATAAGTTGTGCTTAAGTTCAACTGAGTCCCCAACGTTGACTGCAAACTTGTCCAAAACCTAGAAGTGAATATTGAGTCCTGATCTAAAATGATGTTCTTAGGTATCCCGTGCAAATGGATGACCTCATTTACAAACACACATGCCACATCAGTGACATCATAAGTGTCTCTAACCAAAATAAAATGAGCACTCTTGGTTAACTTATCAACTATCACAGGAATGACATTGTGTCTATGAGATGTGAGTGGTAACCCTACAAAAAAATCCATAGAGATGACTTCCCACTTGGAAATAGGAACATCATGTGGTTGTAGGAGGCCTGTCGGGTGATGGTGGTCGACTTTCAGTTGTTGACACTCTAGGCATTTGGCGATGAAATGGACTACATCGCGCTTCATGCCTACCCAGAAGAANAAAGCTTCCTCATGTCTGTGTACATCTTCTTCACACCCGGATGTGCACAATAAAGTTCTCTATGGGCTTCCTTCAGTATGATGCTTTGAATATCCCCATCTTCAGGGATGTACATCCTTCCCCGATATCTCAATAGTATGTCTTCTTCCAAACTATATCTTTCATACTTTGGATCTAATTGCCTCCCACTCTGGAGGTTTGAAGTAACCTTTAAATACCAACTGTCCCCTTGGAGTTGCATCAACACATGCTCCCTCAGATTGACCTTTATGGGTACCAAGGAGAAGACATGTGGTCTCCTACTCAAGGAATCTGCGACCACATTTTCCTTTCCCTTGATGTATGAAATACCAAAATCGTACTCACTCATAAACTCACTCCATCGCCTTTGCCTGGAATTCAGATCCCTTTGCGTGAAGAAATGTTTTAAACTTTGATGGTCTATTTTGAGCTCAAAGTTTTTCCCCACAAGATAGTGCCTCCAAAGTGTCAGAGCTAGCATTATAGCTGCCAACTCTAAATCATGAGTAGCGTAAAGCTCTTCGTGTTTCTTCAACTTCCTTGATGCAGAATCTATCACTCCTCCATCCTACATTAGCACGGCCCCCAACCCTTGCTTCGAGGCATTCATGCAGACTGTGAAGTCCTTTTCCATATCCGACACTCGTAGAATTGGCGCACTAGTTAGTAACCTCTTAAGCTCAATGAATGCACTATCACATTCTTCTATCCATTCATACTTGACCCCCTTGCGCTGCAAAGTGGTGATTGGTTTCGCTATTTTAGAGAATCCTTCCACAAATCTCCAATAATAACCTGCTAGCCCCATGGAGCTTCTTACCTCATGGGCATTTTTTGGCACTGGCCATTCCATAATGACCTTTACCTTTTCTGGGTCCACAGAGATTCCTTCACTGGAAATGATATGACCTAAATAGTGGATTTCTTTCTGGAAGAAGGAACACTTCGATAACTTCCCATACAATTTGTTCTCTCTAAGGCAGGACAAAACCACTCGTAAGTGTTCCTCGTGCTCTCTTTCATTTTTGGAATAGATGAAGATGTCATCTAGAAAGACTTGTACAAAACGGTCTAAGTACTTCCGGAATACTCCATTCATGAGGCTCATGAATACTGCTGGCACATTGGTCAATCCGAAAGGTACTATGACAAACTTGTAATGCCCAAACCGAGTTCGAAAGACAATTTTTGGGATATCGCTTTCTTTAATCCTTAACTAGTGATACCCTGATCGCAAATCAATCTTTGAGAATACTGCTACCCCTTTCATTTTATCAAAGAGGTCATCTATTCACAGCATTGGGTACCTATTTTTCACTGTAGCACGGTTCAAGTCCCTGTAATCTATACACAATCATAAGGAACCATCCTTCTTCTTTACAAAAATTATCGGTGCACCCCAAGGTGAGACACTGGGCCTTATTAGCCCTAAGTCCAGTAACTCTTTCAACTGCATTTGCAACTCACAAATTTCTGGCACTGTCATCCGATACAGAATCTTGAAAATTGGTTTTGCACCAGGTTTTAGCTCAATAGTAAAATCAAGCTCCCTCTCAGGAGGTAACCCTGGTAACTCGTTCGAAAAAACATCCTTAAATTCTGACAATACCAGGTATTGATCCAAGGAGGGTCCCTTCCTTTCATTCACCGCTTCCACTACATACAGTTCACACGCTTGCCTCATGCACCACTTAACCTTCATAGTTGAGATAAAGTGTAGAGAAACTTGTCTTTGTACACCATGGATCTCTACTAGTCTTCCTTCATCATCGACACAAAGCACCCTTTTTTCAAAACAATCTACCAAAGACCGATGAGCTTCTAACCAATCCATTCCAATGATTAGGTCATACGTCTCGAGAGCAGTGATGTATACCTTCAACCTGGTAGTGCACACTCCTAGGTATACTATGCAATTATCAACGCTAGGTCCTACCGCTTGTTTTTCCCCCAAAGCCATCTCGAATTGTTTAAAGTCATCGTGCTCGTAGGCTGCCAACCCACTCTTTTCTAATGCAGATGGTGAAATGAAACTATCTAAAGCACCAGATCAAATAAAATCTTAACATTGATATGATTTAGCATACCTGATGACTCCACCACTGTGGATTGGTGTTCTGCGTGGCGATTATTAACCGCTGCGTAAATCTGGTGGCTGCCACTTGCTCTTCCCATCAGGGCCTTTCCTTCTCTATGCACAAATCCTGATTGTAACTCTGAGCAGTCACGTTGGTAATGGGGTCCTCTGCATCCCCAACAGGTAACACGGGATTGAACCTACACACTGTTCTGTGATTGTCTCTGAAATGAGTTCCTTCCTCTGGAACCCCTACCCCTACTAGCTACTCCCTGAGATGGTCATGGACCTGCCTGCATCGTTGGTGATGAACGAGATGCTGCACTCACTGTCATTGAAATCCCTGTGGCTACTGTACTTGGTGCAACTCTATTACCATATGGAGGTGGCCTTAAGCCCCCTCCCCTGGGAAATGTCCTAGGGTATTTCCCCACGAATCTAGGACAATGCGGAAATGTCAGTCTCGTACCTCCAGTTAAGTTCATGTGTTCCTCCGCATAACGCGCATTTTCCACAACTTACACTACTGAAGACGCTTTCCACATCCACACCATAGCCCTTATAGCCCAAGGTTTTCTGCCTGTCGTTGGTCATTATCCATATATGAAACATATTTGACCAATTCCATAAACCTAATCTCATATTCTTCTACGATTTTGTTTCCCTGTACTAGAGCATGAAACGCTCCTACCTACTGTTCCTCATAGTAAGATGACAGATATTTCCTTCGGAACCTCTTTTCAAAAAGTTCCCAAGATACGGTGTCTGGGGTAAGATGCAGTTTCCTTTCCAGGTTGCCCCACCAGTTCAAGGCATTGTCTCTTAACTGAAAAATATATATCTTCACCTTTGAGGTGGATGCATAGTCTCTTAAGGCGAAACACCTTGTCATGCCTTCCAACCATGCCTCAGCACGTTCACTGGCACGACCCCCGGCAAACTCTGAAAGTTTGATCTTCTGAAGTCCTCTAGTGATGTCTTTGGGTGGAGGTCCTCCCCCTGAATCCCTCGACGCTTCTGGATTACCCATTCCATATGGTGGGTGCTCCACTTCGTTCCCTGTTGGTTGATGCCCCTTTAAAGTCTCATTTATGGCCTCCAAAGAGCGTAGTATGAGAGCTATTTCAGGTGATGGTGGTGGCGGCGCTAGAAGTCCCTTTGATGATGCCCCTCTGCCTCAATTTCCTCGAGTCCTAACCATCCTGTATGATTTAACTTGCATCAACCAAAGTTGTCATGGTGAGTTCAAGCACATTTCACATTTGTGCAACTTAAACTAGAAAACAGGGTTAGGCGTAAGCTTTTTTTACTTTTCTGTAAACAGACGCTACTCTCTTTAGGGGAAGTGGCTAGGTTAGGGTTAAAGCGTCTAAGCTTGATGTCTTCTCCTAAGAAAACTATTGACCCTCTTGCCTGGTAGTTATGCTAGCACTATACCACACTCGCCACAGTGCATCAGATCCCTTATATGGTGCTTTCCATTATACCCCTATTCTACCCTGACTATTTCCCATAACATGCATCAAACTCTCGCTACTCTACAAGGACTTTTAACCTTTATAAATTATAAAGTTACACTATTACATTCATTACTCATGGGGATATATATATATATATATATATATATATATATGATTAATAATCATAGGTTTCAAACCCATTATTAACATTAAAATTTTATAATGTTAATACGTTGTGCACAAAATGATCCCTTGTGGGCTTGGTGCTTGGCTTTGGTTGGTGGAATGGAATGGAAGGGCTTGGCGCTTGGCTTGATGGTTGAGGGCATGAAACTCAGTGCTTGGTTAACTTGGATAATTGGAGATTATACTTCGAGATAGTACTTTATGACTATTGATAATTAATTTATTTATATAAATGAATTTATTTTGCAAAGTAACATGTGGAGTGCATTGGTGTTGGTCCATTTCTCAAGGTGCTTGGGCTTGGTGGAGGTTGTGGGTTCAAAATCCATGGACTCCAAACTTTTTTTTTTTTTATATAACTTTATTATTATTATATATTTATATATATATATATTATAATTAACATTTTTTTTAACAAATTTCATACGATCTATAAAAAAAAACGTAATTTAAAAGAAATTTTAAAAAGAATTAATTAAAAATAATAATAAAAATTATTAAATAAGAGAAATTAAAAAAAGAAATTAAAAAAATAAAAAAATAAACAAAATTTTCTTTTTTATTTGAAGTCGGGCATCGTGGGTTCATGAGGTCCATGTGCCCTCCTTCCTAGGGCTCTCATCCTCAACCATAAATTATTCTCGCCTTTATCTCCTCGAACCCTAGCCTCACTCGACCCTTTTCATTCTAGTTTTTTTCTTCAAACACTTTGGAGAGGTGAAGGATGAGGCCGACCATGGCCGTCCCTCTACTCGGTGAACCCTAGTATCCACGAGTTCCAGGAATGGAGGTCGCGTAGTGCACATGACTTGATCCTCTCCTCCTTGGTGTCTTGGCGCTTGGACATGTGGGTTGGCTTTGGTGAGTGGTGTTGCAGGTCGCATTGATGCGCCGTGCATAACTCAATGTCCCTCATGGCTCTTTTTTTTTGTTTAAATGAATTTTTTGTTTGTTCTTGGTAGCTTCAGCCCGTGAGATCTTCCCTGGATGGCTTTGGTATTGCTCTGTAGTTTGGAGACGAGAAACTCCGAGTGGGGTTGGGCTCGACCCTTTTTTTTTCTTTCTGTTGTACAGCATGCGGGCTACCTTTTGTTTAACGCTCAATAGGCTCGTCCTCTTCTTAGTGTATGAAATTTTCTCTTTGGCTAATGTATTGAATGCGCTCGGTAGTTGGTGCTTAGAGCGATAGCTCATGGACTTGGTTGGATAGAGTGATAGCTCATGGACGCGTTGTGCAATGAGATCAATTGTTGTGGGTTTTTCCTTCGATACTTGTGTAGCTTGTTGTTGTGTTGCGTTGGCTTGTATGTGTGGTTTGATGCTTGGTGTGGTGGCTCACAGACTTGGATACATTGGATTTCATGGCTTAGTGCTTGGGTACTTGGTCTCGGCTTTGCAAGGCACCCATTGTGGGCTCCTCATCTGTGACCTGGTGCTTGGCTCTGGCACTTTGGGCGCTGGCTTGTGGCCTACATTGTGACCTGCGTTGTGGGCTCTTTGGCGATGAAATGAGCCTAAGGTTATCCTTGGATTCTTAGCGTTGGCGCTTAGTGCAATGGTTTGTATGCTGACTTATGTTTCACATGTGGACTTGGAGTTTGGCTCTGGCGCTTTGGATGATAACCTACTATGCTCTCATATTCTTTCGAAGCTTTCTTTAACACATGCAGTCGATTGTTCTTTACTGTCACGTAGATGGAAATATCTGTGGATAGTTTTACCCCATCTCAAAGTTTCCTGTCTCTGTTTTAAAGAAGAAGTAATTGTTCACATGATGCTCTTTCATTTTGGTCCCCTTCAAGGTTTTGAAATTTCGTTAACCGATTCTTATGGGATTGATAACAACATCAACAACAAATTGTTTTGGAGATGGATTTTTTTGCATCTGCAAAAGGAGTCAAGGAAATCACTCTAAAAAAAAAAAATCATTTTAATAGCTTTACTATAGGCTCAAAACCCCATCTGGGTAAGTTCAAAATCCGCTTAAATCCACCGATTAGGTGGCCATTTTTCTGGAAAGTATGTTCTGCTTCTTTCCCGAGACTAGATTTTTAGAGCCCACACGGTAGAAAATTACATTTTTTATGTTTTATTTTTGTACTAGGTTCGACCCTTCTCTTTTGGCCTGGATTTGCTACTAGTTTCCCATCCATGTCTTACTAAATTTGTTTACTTGTTCCTCATCCGGGTCTTATGAAATTTGCTAATCTTTCCTCATCTGACTCAGATTCTATGTGTGTGGTGATTCAGGGTTTCCAAGAGAAATATTGTCATAGTTCCAGTATGCAATTCAAAACTCAAATTTCGAGTAGTGAACATGTATGCTGCCCATTTGTGCTTGATGTATGCGCTTGGCGTGGTTTGGCTCTTAGGTGTTAGGCTCGGTCTAGTTTGGTCGTTGGGTGCCTTCTTTAGGTTAGGGTTTGCAGGTTTTTTTTTTTTGTTTGCTCTTTGCTATATTTGAAAGGTTTGGGTTCCATTCCCATCGACCACCATATCCCGTGGCTTTTACTCCTCTCTTTGGTTAACGCTTAGTATTGGGCATTGGATTTGGTGCTATGTTGGCTCATGGACTTGTAAGAATACAAATAAAGGACAGGGCCCAGTAATATGTATCGCATAACCTTGGATGCGACCTCTGCCTTGGCTCGACTAAGGAATGGATTAGGTAGAAAACCAATAGTTTTTTTTTTTAAACAGTTAAAATTTTTGGAATGCTTGAACAATATTCACACACAAGGATTATATATGTGTGTGTGTGTGTGTGTGTGTGTGTTTATTTATTTAGTTCGATATTATTTCTCTTTTATTTCTTATAATAAATTATAAGCACAAGTAGAAAAGGAGGGATAGCTAGATAGACTCTCAGACTAAGAGATAACACAATCTAGTTGGGAGATGAATGCTCAAATTATCATGTCGAATAATTTAGATTTAAAATTTGGGGCCTTGAAATTTCTGGCAAAGATTTTCCTGTTCTAAAATTTTGAAAATGTCTTGGATCTTTCTAAAACAATAACTTAATTAGATTTATCGATTATTTTTTTACAGTTATTGTTATATCTACTTCGGGAAGGCCCATAGGCTCTAAGAGTTAGAACCAGTGCTCTGATACCATGTCTAAGGTCTCTGTCCCCACAGATCCTTATAAAACACAAGCTAAAATAAAGAATAAAGAAATTATATCCTGTACAATTTAATATTCAACTTATAATCGTTTATTATTCAACATAAATTTTATTTATGAACATCATGAAAATAAATTTAGGTAACAACCACATAACACAACATATTCATGAAAATACATACCTCTGTCTGATGCTATTTCTCCAATCTTCGTCTATCCTCGCTGCTGCTCTGCCCAAACTCCGCCCAAAACCGAATCCTTCCTCCCCACCAGCTAGGAACAGAGCCTATCCGGCTCTCTAGCTCCAGGATTCTGTGAGGATTCCTGGCCCTCGAGCCCAAAACTCCCAGAAACCGATGCACCCATGCAGTATTCCACCCAAACTCCAAACCAAAAAATACAAACCAGAAAACACAATCCCTAATCTGAGAAAAAGCTTCCTTTTCCCCTAAGTTTCCAAAAAACGTCCTTCTCCCGAATGCCTCTGCCCCCTCATATCCTCCTCCCATTCACCGCCTCCTACCTGCATTTAATGCCACCCACCTTATCCCTCCATTTAATACCTTATCCCCCCATTCAATACCCTATCCCTCCATTCAATGCTTTATCCCTACGTAAGTAAAGTTTTCTAATAATAAATTAAAAGTTATTAAGCCTTTAATTCGTTACCCAAACATTAAATGTGTTCATTAATAAATTAATTAATTAATCAACATATATTAAACATTAATTAATTAATTAATATTATTAATAGATAATCATTATTTAACTAATACACATTAGGACAGTTAATTATTTAATTAACTATACTTGATAAACCTTAAGCAACTATTGAACTAGGGTTGTTATAGTAACTTTCTTTTGACAGTGAGAAAGAACCAAATCATCCAAATTTTATTTATCTAATAGAACACTATATAGTTCCATATATTGATCATCATTAATTGAAACCTGAACAACCACCTTAGACAACTCCTTAGTAGACCCTTTAGTACCCTTAGTTGAATTGGTAATATCATTGTTTGATGTCTT
>ML805073.1:63475-112256 GCA_009831015.1 Picea engelmannii | reverse complement strand
CAGCCAAGGCGAAAGGATCCGTTAGCCCAGGCCCCAAAGGTCACCCATACGGCAGAGGCAACTCTAGAAACTAAAAACAGCTTTGATGCGCTGAAGGAGGACGAAGCCCTGGACCCAGAAACAGCAGCAGTTAAGGATGATCCTCTGGCAGATGAAAGCCCTTCGGACTTCGCCCCCCCAGAAACAACGGCAGCAAAAGACACTCGAGTTTCAGCTCCGAAACCTTCTACCTCAACAGGCCTGGATGTTTCAGTCTCGGTGGAAACTTCTGAACCGGAAGACAATTCAGTTCCGTCCCCACCCCTTACCCGAGGGCGAAAGACCAATAAAGCGCGCAGAGAAAAGGAGGCGGCCTCCAACATTTCTTTAGGTTCTCAGAAAAAGCTGGACCCCTACATTAAGGGGAAATTTTCATCCCCCTCGGTTTAATGCTTTGCTTCTGTCTTCTATTATGCTTACAATTTGTGAGAATTTACTCATGTATGCAATCTTCGTCATTTACTCGAATTAGTTCAAGAAGCAAATGGGATGGGTTTCCCAAGACGTTCATAAGGAGGTTGGCAACACTGTTAGAGGTCACCAACCTCCTTCAGATATGTAACTTTCTGTTCCAGGCT
The DNA here is from genome assembly GCA_009831015.1 of Picea engelmannii. NCBI lineage: Eukaryota > Viridiplantae > Streptophyta > Pinopsida > Pinales > Pinaceae > Picea > Picea engelmannii. The sequence continues at coordinate 111,639 of ML805073.1, read as the reverse complement.
TGCGAGCAAGCCGATTAATACAACATAACCGTTCTAGTTAAAAAAAAAAAAAAGATTTAAATATTATAAGATTTTCACTTGTATTTGTTAGATTTAAATATGTTTGGATTTATTTGTTTTATTTTATTATATATTATAAAATATTAAGCTATTTATTAAAATTGATATTTGTTTATTTATTATATATTTATATATAATGGTTTATTATTTTATACATATTTTTGTGTTTATTTATAAAATGTGTTAATTAGATTTTATATATTTTATATGTTAAATTTGTACATCAAATGATATAATGGATGGATGATTTTTTTTTAATATTATAAAATGGATGTCATCTATATGTTTATAATGTTTATAATGGTATATATTATTACTTCTCATTTAATGTAAGGTAATCATATGTTAGACTTAGGCTTGGGATTCATATTTAGTCTTTAAGCATTAAGTGTATGCTTAGGATTAGGATTTACACATAGGCTTAGGGTTGAGGTTTGGGATTGAGGCTTAAGGGATTTAGGCATAAGACTAGGCTAGGGTGGGTTGGGGTAGATTAGTTTATGTGGGCTAGGGTAGAATGTATTAGGTTAGGTAGGGTAGGTTATATTAGGTAGTTTAGTTCAGGGTAGGAAAGATTCATCTAAGTAGGGCTAGCTAAGATAGGTTAGTGTATGTTAGGCTAGGGTGGTCAAGGGAAGGGTAGTTTAAATTAAGGGTGGAGTAAGCTAGACTAGGTAAGATAGTGCATGATTAAGACTAGGATTAGGATTCGTGCTTTGGCTTAGGGGTTTAGGCTAGGGTAGAGTATATTAGGTTAGGTAGGGTAGGTTATTATAGAGTAGTGTAGATTAAGATTAGGATTTGAATTCAGGGTTAGGCATAGGATTGGGTCTTAAGGATTTAGACATAGGATTTGGGCTTAGGATTTATGCTTAAGGTTAAGTTAGGGTTAGGTAAGGTAGATTTGTGTATGTAGGCTAAGCTAGGCTAGATTAGGTTGGGTAGGATAGGTTGTTATAGTAAAGGGTTTGTTAGACTAAGTATCTTAGATTAGGGTAGGGTAGGGTAGGATGGGACATGATAGGTTAATGTAAGCTAGGGTAATCCAATATGGGCTATGGTATTGAAGGGAAGGGTAGTTTAGATTAAGGGTATTATAGATAGGCCAGGTAACAAATTGTAGGATGGGATAGTGTGGGTTAAGCTAGGTAGGCTAAGCTAGAATAATGGTTTAGTGTAGGTTAGGGTATAAGGGTATTAGGCTAAGTGGGTTACATTAGGATGGGATATGTTAGTGTAGGGTAGGAAAAGATGGGTTAGTCTAAGGTAGGGTAGGGTAGGTTAGTCTAGAGTAGCTAGATTAGGATAAGTAGATAACGATAGGTTAGGGTAGTCGTAGGTGAGTCTAGAGTGGGCCAGATTAGTATTTGTAGGCTAGGTTAGGGTATTGGTAGTCTAGGGTAGAGTAGATTAGGTTAGTTTAGAATAGATTAGATTAGGCTAAGTATTTTAGGAGAGGGTATGATAGGTTAGGTTGGTTTAGGGTAGATTAGTGGCAGATTATGCAAGGTAGGGTGTGTTAGGTTAGTGTATTCTAATGTGTGTTATGTTAGTGTATGATAGGGTAATATAAAATAGGGTAGTTTAATCTAAAGTAGCGTAGATTAGGATAGGTTACAATAGTTGTAGGCTAGTCTAGGGTATGGTAGATTAGTGTGTGTAGTCTAGGGTAAGACATTAAAAGTCCATGGTAGGTTAGAATAGGTTATGTAGGGTAGCTCGATATAAGATATAATAGATTAATTTAGGTATGCAAAGGTAGGGTAGGGTAGCCTAGGATAGATTAGGGTAATGTAGGGTAGATTATATTAGGATATGTTAGTGTAGGATGGGGTAGGATAAAGTAGTGTAGGGTAAGGTATATTTTTATTTAATTTAGTGTAGTCTAGGCTAGGTATGTAGGTTGAGGTAGTTTAGGTTAGGGAAATGGAAAATTAGTCTAAGTAGATAGGGTGGTTTAAGAAAAGGTAATAGTATGCTAAGTTATGGTATATTAAGTTAGGTATAGTAGGTTAGTTTAGAGTGGAGTAGGGAAAATCAGTCTATATAGGATAGGGCGAGGTAGAATAGATTATGTTAGGCAAGGTAAGATTATATTAGATTAGGTAATATATGTTTGTGTAGTGGTATTATATATTAGGCTAGGTAGGATAGGATAGTGTAGTGTATTTTAGGGTAGACTAAATTGGGATAAGAAGGTTATGCTAGGATACGATAGATTAATGTAGGGAGGGGTAGTCTAAGGTAAGGAGGGATAAGGTGTCCAATCTAGGATGTGTTATGTAAGTGTAGGCTATGGTGGTTAGTCTAGAGTAGGTAGATTCGGTAAGGTTGGTAGGGTTAGGTTAGGTGATTTGTAAGCTAGTATAGGATAAGGTAGGTTAGTCTATAGTAGGAATATTATGCTAGGTATGTAAGGTTAGGTTAGGGTATTTGTAAGGTAGTTTAGGGTAGTAGGTAGATTCAGTAAGGTTGGTAGGGTTAGGTTAGGTGATTTGTAAGCTAGTATAGGATAAGGTAGGTTAGTCTATAGTAGGAATATTATGCTAGGTATGTAAGGTTAGGTTAGGGTATTTGTAAGGTAGTTTAGGGTAGGGTAGATTACTAGATTTAGGCTAAGCCAATATATTATTAACTTCAGGTAGATTATGTTAGGTAGGATAGGTTAATCTAGGATAGAGTAGAATAGACTAGGTATGCTAGGTTAGGTTAGTTTAGGATAGTGGTAGGGTAATGTAGGAAAGATTATTTAAGGTGGGGTACATCAAGGTCTATTATGTTAGTGTATGATAATGTGTGTTATGTTAATGTAGGCTATGCTAGGGTAGGTTAGTTTAAATTAGGGTAGAGTAAAATAGGTAGGAAAGGCTAGGTTAGGGTAGTTCTTAGCAATTCTAAAGTAGGTTAGGTTACACTAGGTAGGAAAGGATGGGTTAGGGTAGTTAACAATATGTGAGGTAATTTAATATGTGACGTAGTTAACAAAGGTGGTGGGAAAGGGTAGGGTAAAGTAATTTTGGTATATATTAGGGTAGATTACGATATGTGAGGTATTGTAGGGTGGGGTTGGATAGGGTAAAATAACTTAGTATAGGATAGGACAGAATAGAATAATGTACTATAATATAGGTTTTCCAAGGTCATTTTAGGCTATATAGTAGTTTGGGTTAAGCTTGGGGAGTTTGGGTAAAGGATATTGTTATCACATATAGTTGTCAAGGGCAACAGGTCATCTGAATTCGTCGTCTGCACAGGAAGCATTTGAGTCCAGCATGTAGAGAAGCTCATTTCGGGCTTAAAATACAAACTGACGGGCTCAGTTTTCAATGACGGATGTCCCCTGTGAAGTTCAAATTAGAGGCTCATGGGTATTCGAAACAATAGAGTTATGCAAATTATAGTGCCAGAGATAAGGGTTCGATGTCCCTTAACCCTAAAGTAAGTATGAACCACTGATTTTCAAGAGCCACGTGTCGTCAGATCCATAGCTCCGGGTAAAAGAACATGGAGGAAGACAAGGTTTGAGATTTGTTTTCCCTAGAGCCCAGAGACCCGAAATGGATCTCTCCCATCCAAATATAGGAGCCACGCATCATCAGATCCTTAGCTCTCGAGGTTTTTCTTGGGGAAAATATAGTTTGAAGTTTGAAAGGTTTGAAGCCCGAATCATGAAGCAAATCTTGGTTGTTGTTTCAAAAGGGGAAGATCTGATCCATTGATCCGAGGACGGAAGATTTCAGTCGCTGATCGTGAATCCTCACCCAAGATCATGATATCAACGACCACAGTTCATTGCGGGGACGCAACATGATCGGTCGATAATTTTCTTGAGCAGTCCCGCAATTGAAACAATGGTAAGCCAAATGTGCTACGTGGCGAAAGGAGATGGATTGCGAGCCCTAAAACGTTCTAAGCCCAAACCGATTTTGAGCGGCCCCGCAATCGTGTGTTTATATGGTGTCCTATCCGAGAGAACCACTTGGTCTCCCCCTGAGCATTTAATCTCGTTGATTTCCCGAGAAAAGGTAGTTAATGAAAGTAGAGTCGGTGGTTGAAACCTCGGCTTAATCCATAAATGGAAGGCATGGAAGGCCCGACTATGGGGACTGAGTTGTCAACCCGAGGTACCCCCGTGGATGGATTCTCCTGTAGACTCATGTCGATCTAAGCTCATGTCTCACATAGGGATACATGCATAGTTTCACAGTAGACTGCTCAGATGCAAAGTTTTGAATGTAGTGATCAGATCACTCTCCTGATAGTCAAGGAATGTTTTGAGTATAAATAAGTAGTTTTGATATTTTGTTATGGTCATCAAATGGTTGAGCAGAGATCCCATCTTGTAATTCTTGAGATGCCAGAGATGTTCTCTGGTTATGTAATCAATTTGAGATTTTCAGATTAATATAAGTCAGCCTTTCTTCATCTCTTTGTACAAACTGTGCTAAAACACTCGGGCATGGAGGATCTAGTCGAGGGTTGTTATGTTGTTGTAATGTAGGTTTGATTGTTGCGTTATCATGACCAGTTTTAGTCATCTTCCTTGTGATCGTTTTCCCTCTTACACTGAATGGCTCGGGCATCGAGTATCAAGTCGAGTTGCTGCAATAGCATGGCGATGTAGGTTTGATCATTAGGTTGTTGCAACTGTGTTTTTTGGACACATTTCAGTGTCTGAAACTTGAGCTTAAGAGTGATCTTGAGTCTCATTTTTTCTTCTCTAAGTTGTTTGAAGGTCTGATGCTCATAGCAGCCTTGTCCACCTCTCTTATTAAGTCTTCCCTCTACTCACACTTAAACTCAATTCACCGATTGAAGTTAGTTGTGGTCCTCACTTCCTTGTACATTTCTTGTCCAGTTATGTGTTGAACGTCATTCAGATTCTGAGTTTTTTCCATTGACCTCCATCCATATAAAACCAACATCCACCAAAAAATCTGATGGGTATTGGGCTTACCTCTGCCACAATCCAGAGGTGACGTTTAGTGCTAACATTCATGGAAATTTTATTAATAGAACCAATCTTTCCTTATACTCCAAGTTCCAAATAAGAACAAAAATATTGAATTGAGATTGAAAGTATTCTCAACAATGATACTCAACATAATTGGGTAGAGGAATGCTACTAAATAAAGCTTCATATAGTTGATCAACCCACTATCACTCCACTGTCATATGATTCCAGAAAACTATTTCTTCAATATTTGTTTAAATATTTCTTAAAGCCAAAGGTTTATTGTGGTCATATTTTGTCTCAAATTGGAACAGAGTAATCAGAAATTTGTGGAAAAAGAGGGGAGGAAAACAATCCAAATTGAAAGGAGGGAATATATATACAAGCAGGTTCCTCAGGCATATGAATATCTCAATTTATTTTGAAGTTGGAATCAAATATGAGTTCATAATACATGTCATAGAAAACAATTACACAACTCCTATGCATATATGATCATATATCCATCACAATGATTGAAAATTCAGACAAGTTGATGCAGATATAAACCATATGAATCAAGAATAATATTTCCATCTCAAGTGTTATCCCTTGGTAAATCCAAATATTCCTTAGGTATATTGTTTACTTTTATGACACAACAAACATTTCATTGTCAATTGGTTCACCATATTTTTGATGTCGTTCCTAAATCTATCTCTATTCTAGTTTGATACCACAAACAAAATGATGATTTGGTTCTCCGAAAATGATATCGCTACTTATTGGGAGAGAAATGGAAAAGGCTTTCACATTTATATTCATACCTTCCACTTGTATCTATTCAAAAATATTGAGGGCTTCCTGTCCATGTCCATTATGTGCATATCCCACAATCATCACATTCCATGATTCAACAAATTTCCAAGGTATTTTATGAAAAAGATTTAGGGATTCATCAAACAATCCAGTCTATGCATATCCTGTAATCATAGCATTCCATGAGACCAAACTCTGATTAGGAATTTTAAAAAAAAGTTTCAATGTCTCATTAACATACCCATTTTGATCATATCCTGCAATCATGGTTATCCAAGAAACCTCATCCCATTTAGGGATTGTCTGAAAGAGCTTAAGTGCTTCATTAATACAACCATTCTGTGCATATCATGCAAACATTTCATTCCATGAAACAATGTTTATTTGAGGTAGTTTTTCAAACATATCACACACATCCTTCACCTGCCCACAATTCACGTACATGTCGATCAGGGAATTTCCTATGAATGCATTTGAATGAAACCCACTTCTAAGTATTTCTTCATGAACCTGCTTGAGAACTGTGAAGTCAATACACGCAGGGCAAAGGCTGGAAAATGTGTAACGATCAAGTTCAATGCATGATCTATGAATTTCATTAAAAAGTGTCAGGGCCTCCTCGACATATCCATGCCTGAAATAAGAAGTAATCATCGCAGTACATGAAACCACATAGGGATCAATCATTTGGTCCAAAACTCTCTGAGCATCCACAAGACTCCCACACTTTGCATATAAAGCGAGAAGATTGTTCCACAAAAACATCTCTTGGCACTCAAATAATCCGGTCTGAATGATGTGGGCATGCACTATTTTTCCTTGTGAAATTATTTTCTTTCTCACGCAGCCCTGCAACAGAGAAACATATACAGATGAATCCACATAGGGATTTATTCTATTATGAAAAATCTGCAGAGCCTATTTCAATCAACCCTCTTTCTAAAGTCGTTGTTGCTAAATGCGAAAACCTTTTCCAATGCTCTCCCAAGGAGCTCAGAACCAATGAGTGAGAGAGAAAAAATGAACAAATCAATATCGATTGCGGGGTGTAGGATAAGTCTTCTAAAAATGAGGGAAACCAACCACCATTAGATGCAAATATACAATCCCAAATTGAGGAGAAATAATGCAGCCAAGTCACGTTGAATATAGAGATAACGCAATGGTATGAGATTTAAAATACAAAGGCTTAGGAAAAACATCTTAAGAACATATTATAGAATTCCAATGGCCATTTCCAAGTCGGGGGAGGGGATGGAGTGGGGATGAATGAGAGGAAATACAGGTTTGCAACCTTAAATGTTTTGTGAAAACCTTGGAAGATCAATGGCTACTCCTAGAAATTGAGCGAAAGGGAGGATTGACCGCCATTTTTCCAAAGAGAAAATGAAATTACTCTCCATCTGAATTAGGGCTAAATGTATAATTAATATTTTTTTTAAAATAAAGGGGGGGCGAATTGGGATTGATATGGTTTTTATTTTAATATTTAAACTTCTTCCTACCAAAATTTGAAGGGGCTAAATTTCTGCCCTAAAATTTTCCATGGAAACAGGTTAACATCCCAAGACCCAAATATATCTGACACGAAGTCTACCCCCTTACAGACAACGATCTGGTCATTTTAGGTGGAATAGTTTTCCTTGAATAACGGTAAGAGTCAGTGCATATTTTGGAAATTAAGAGCTACTAATGATGGTTTTCCTAATTGGAGTGAGTTATGATGGGTTAATTTGTCACCTTCGAAAAAATAAAAATAAAAAAATAAGATCCCAACAATTCCATTCTCAACTAAAATGGGTTGAATTTATACCAATGGCATAAGTATGTGTTTGAATGTCTCAATTTGGAAATTTTGTGAAGAACCCTTATCTATAAGTATTTGGAATTTTGAGTTCAATCATGTGGAGTTCTCATGCATCACTACAACTTCATGGATTGTATTTTTACCAATGACATGAGTTCCTTGTTAAACATCATGGTTTGGAATTTCGGTTAATGACCCATATCTACATGAAATTGGTCTTGATTTTGATCCCCATGATGTTTTTGCAACATTACAATGCCATGTTTTTTATTGAACCTATAGTTCTTGTGCATTTCTACAACTCAACATATAACATCTCTTTCATATTATAATTAGCTCACATCGTAATGATAGCTAATTTGGTGTTAATTTCTAAGCTATCACACATGAGGGGGTTTACAATTTACTTAATTCTAACACTCCAGATGTATTCAAAGGCCCCCTAGCAAGGGATCTCTCAATCCATCTACAGTGTTAGAATTTAGAAAATCTAACAAATTCATTGTCAAAATTGTAATTTTCCATTGTCGTAGTGACACAACTAAAAATGACCAAATAAATGACCAATTGTTATGTGGTCATTTTTAGTCTAGTAATATCCCGTGACCAAATTTGGTAATTTATCTTGGTCTTTTTTAGTTTAGTTCTTATCCTGTTACTAGAGTGGTATTTTATCTTGTTCTTTTTTAGTTATCTCACTTAAAATTTATCAATTTTGGTCATTTATCCCTTGAAAGGGTGCTAATAATTCTCACTCCATGCATTTATTTGTTTTAGAGATGGCCAATTTCCATGAAATCTCAAAACCAATCCATTTTACAAAAGAACTATTCTAAGTACTCCACTTCCACTAGGGCAAGTTTGATGATAGGGTCTTCCTTTACTATATCCACATAAATAATACTTCCTTTCCCTAGTTTTGGATGATCTACAGGAATAAAGGATGTTGGAACATAACCTTCCACTCCAAAACCAATAAATGATTCCTTGTGGGAATGGTCAACACCTTTCACCATTCCTTTGGAGGGGATAAATGGATCTAGTGCTTATGCACCACCCCTCAAATGAAAAACCAATTATATTGTTTCATATATAGTTATAAAATCATCAAAGAGAATAATAAAAGGTTCTAGTTACATACCAACATAATTCAAGCATCAAAATTAAACCAGAAACCTCTCAAGAGAATATATGCATTCCATTAAGGAAATGGATGAGGTTGAAGGGGCGACTAAGAAAGATAATTTTTTTCTAGATGGAATTTGGATAAATATTTGAAAGGTTTTCACCACCACTAGGTCAGCTCCTTCATCCCCATTATGACTTCAAATGGAAGATTAGGGTGAGGAATTCTTTACATATGTGTCATTGGAGTTGAAAGGAATGATTCCTATAGCCTTTGAAATGTAAGACAAGAAAGATTCAGACACTATATTGGTTATTAGGGTATTATTTGAGAAGGATACAATAGAGGATGATCATGAAGTGATATTAGAAGAGAAGGAAACAGTTTATGGCACGATGACTTGCCCAAGGAAATTTTTATCACCAGAAGACAAAGAGCACAACCAATAAAATAGGGTTTCAATGGATTTATATGCATGAAGGATGGAGGAGTAGGATCATTTCATCCATCCCAACACCCCCTCCCCTCCTCACCCCCCCACACACACATTTATTATTATCTCTAGTTGTTTAAATAAATCATTGAGCTTTTCAATTATTGTATTTATAAGTCTCTTAGAGTATCTCTTCATCATAATATCAAATGGAATTTTAATTGAAATTCCAACCATAATAGTACGATTTACAAGCTAACCAAAGGTTGTAGGCCATTATTCTCCTTGGGAAAATTATTTTTCTAAGTGCAGCCTCTATTGATTCAAATGTGCCAATTCTTGCACACTGTAAACCAACCTTCTTAAAAGAAATCATCTTTAGCTTGGTACAATTGTTTCATCAACACATTTATAAAATTGTCTTTTAAAAGATCATTATTTTCACTTTAAAGCAAGGTTAGGGAAATGTTATAATAATATAGAGGAGATGTTAATGTTTTTAATTTTTTTATATTTGATGATGTTGGCCTTGGAAAAAGAGAAGAAATAACTAGATGTCTTTAGTGATTCTTCAATGGTCATTAACTAGACAGTTTGTTGGTTTAGAATGGATAGAATTTCCCTCCTTGAAATATTAGAACAACTAAAGTAGGAAGAACCATCCTTTTTGAAAGTGTCTTTTCTCCATGTGTATAGAGAACTAAATGTAGAGGAGAATCTATTGTCCAAAGAAGGTATTCGTATGGAATACAATATATCATGGGCCTAATAATTCAAGGATGGCCTTGGCTTGTCAAGTTAGGTTATGCAGGAGAAGATTTTGCCTCAAGAAACCCACATCAACCAAAAAACATTTCAAATTCAAGTTTGCTATTGTAGGTTGAAATATGGGATGAAACTCCTATTATTGCAACACATTGGTGTTGTAACTCCTCGTCATTGCAAAATGTCAAATGTTGCAACTCTTTTTGTTGCAACACATCAAATGATGAAACTCCTATTTATATAACACGTCAAATGTTACCACTCTTGTTTTTTCCTCATAAAAAAAGTGTAATTTTATTTCATTGGAAAGAAAATTACATTTTGTAGATGCATGAAAAGTCATGCATTTCCTGGGATATTCCCAAAATCAAAACAAAACATATAGACCAAAAGGATGCAACATGTCAGCGTGAAACATCCTGAATACATATATCGAAAGAGGTGCCATGTTGATAGACAAAAAAATTGGGCCACAAGTTGCAAGCCAACATATTATACCATCCTAAGAACATATACAAAACATGTTTCCCATATGGACATAAAAGGTTGATACATAGAGCTACTCCTAAAACAAACAAAATAGCCCAGATCCAGGGGAAACATATATGTAGTAAAAATTGGATAGAGAAACTGATGTGTAAACTAGAAGAGGAAGCTAGTGATGAAGAACTTCAATAAAAAAACCCATGGTAGTATTTGAATAAAGTACCATTGTTTTCCTCTATAATAATCCACTGAACCTACTCCATAAGCAATCTGTCCTTTGAAAGTTGGTTTTCTATCATGTTCATTTCCCTAAAAACATGGTGAATTTCAAAATTATCAAAAGAGCCAAAAATTCTTTGAATTTCCTCAAGGATGGGAAGTAAATGAATCTTATGACATTGGTGTTTATTTTGAACCCATTTAACCAAAAACTTGAAGAGAAGAAACATTTTTTTCTTTGGAGAAAGAGAGAATAATTTTTAATGTCATCAACTCTGCAAAATTGTTTGATCCAAGGCCTAAACCCATTTTGAAAGATGAAAACTTACCCCTCCCCCACAAATTTGTTTCCTTTTCTATGAAGCCCCGTCAAAAAATTCCCAGGGCCTTTGGGAGTCTAATTTTTCGGCCCAAACGTCTTTTTTTTTATGGCCATCTTTTTCCTGGGGAAAATGAGCTAAAATGGTTAAGTATTTTGCAAAAATACTTTTGACTGGTATGTCTTTATCTAAAAATATTACAGAATTCATGGCAAGCCATATACCCCAACATATAAGGGATTGGAGAGATCTAAAATTGATATTTGACGAAGTGGAGCACTAGGAATTCCTTGCGTCCTCCACCTAATTCTCATTCCGATAGAGAACTCTCCCCATCACCTGTGATATTTATTGCCAAATAGACTAAGAAAAAGAGAAGAGTAAGAATAAGTAGGCCTCGTATTCATCCTCACATTTACATAAAGAACACCATCCAGGAATTTATTTAACCAACAAACACCACAAGAAAATCTTTTATTTTGGTGGGTATTTTAATTTCCATACCCATTTCCACCACCACTATGGATCCCTGAGATGGATATCTATGTTTAGTTTCACATAATCAGATTTTGGTGTATATATTCCAAAAGGATCCAAAGCCCAAATCAGTTCATCTTCACTGTCCACTTGTCTAACATGAGCCAAATTTAAGGCTATGGTGTCATTTCCCCATTGAATTTCATTGTTGTCTTCCATACGCAATTGGGTAAGGGATTTCCATTCATGTGACCAAAGAGTGGTAAATTATGGATCCACAACTTTACTTAAAAATAAATACCCCTTATCATGTAGACTCTAAATTACATTTTCTGACAATATATGAGCTCCCTTACAGCCTAGGCAAGGGTCCCTACAAATCCGCACCTAATTTCCTTTATCGATTTGCCAAGCTAGACTGTCCCCTATAACATCAAAGGAGGAAATTGATTCTTTACATATAACAAAGGCCAACGAAAACATATTTAGTGGGTTTCTAATCCAATCCTAAATAGATGTAGGTCTAACATATTTTTGTATCACCACCTGAGTCCATAAACTGTCTGTTGTGATGATCCTCAAGGATGAATTTGCAGGCAAATATTTTGAGAAAAGGAAAATATTCTTCAAACCCCACCCTCCTAAATATTTTGGGAGGGTCAAGGATGACAATTTTACCCAAGGGATAACAAATTTGTCTTGGGCCCCCTCCCTCAAGAATTTCAAACAAAACTTTCTGATATTTTCCATCATACCTTTGGGGAGCCATGCTAAGGACATCCAATATATAGGTATATGATAGGTAAAATCATAAATATGGGTAACACTTTTGTGAGAATCGAGTCTCCAAAATTTCTTATAGCATTTTTTCGGCCGAAAAAATGTCCCTAGGAATTTTTCGGCCGAAAATTTGTATGTCAAATTGAACGACTCCCTGAGGGAACCCTCGAAATCCATGTACAATATTTTTCGAATGAATTTTTTTCCTACTGTAAGGATATTTCGGCCGAAATAATTTTCGAACGAAAGGTTTATTTTTAACGGATTTCGTTAAAAACTAGGTTTCGACCGAAACAATATTTCGACCGAAAACCTGAAAATGGGATTGTTTGCAGGAAACTGCAAATTCTCTCCAAATTACTTGATATTTGGTGGTAGCAGACTCCTACAAATACTCAGAATTTAGTTTCAGAATTGATACCAATATTTTTAAAATTGAATCTGCTTTCATTGGATATAATTTGTTTTCCTTTTCATTGTTTTTATCTAATTTTATTTAATTTTATAATAAAATTACTACATAATATTTTTAGGTGAGATTATGATTCAATGAAATGAAAAATCCATATCTCTAAAAATACACAGTGGAAAATTATGGAAAATTTATATTCAAAATCCTTAAATTGTTGTCTTCAAAGGGTATTTTTATATTTTAATTTTAAGTAAAAATTAAGATAGATACATGGTGGGGGAAAACATGTTTTTAAAATATGTAACTTTTTCATATTTGTCAACTTCAAAAAATTCTATAAATTATAATATTCATATGCTAGATTCAAAACTATAGTCATCACAAAATAGCGTCTTTGTGTATTGTTTCAGTGCATTTCATTTGTCAAAAACAAAATTTTAATAATGGATACATTGTTGGGGGAAAAGTAACTCATTATCTTTCCCTTCATTTTTAAGGAACATATTGTCAAACAATTTCCAAATTGACATATCAGATCTCAATAAAAAAATTTGAAAAATAGTCAGTAGAAAGCTAACAAAATTCTTCACAAGTTTTGTTTTTACAATAAAATAAAATTCTAAACAAAAAAAAAAAATACTTTTTTTTATCGGAATTTGAAGAACTTGTTAAAATAAAAAAATTCTCATAAAACAAACAAAAGTGTTACCCATCTTTATGATTTTACCATCTCCTCTAGAATCAATTTAACCAAAAGGAGTATTCGTGCCCGAGAGATCCATTTAAAGTTATATATATTTAGTCTTTTCTACATCTTACCTAACAACCACATCCAGACCACCTTCTTAATGTTACCACTCTTGTTGTTGCAACATGCTGGTGTTGCAACATCAATGTCGAAACATATATCATATTACAAATTCTATGCACACTAAAACTTGCATTTGTATTATGGGTTATATCATGATGTGACTCCATGTGTCTTAGTTCAGAATCCATAGAAGTTGGTCGGAATAGCTCCATGTGCCTTGGACAAAATTTGTGGGAATCTGTAATAAATTGTACGGTAAGTTGAAATGATTTGGGGAGGAAGTGAATTTTCATAACTATTGCTCTCAATGCGTGTTGGGGGATATTTGAAGAAGTGGAATGGGAGGGGATTGTTCGGTAATAAATTGGTTTTAGAGATAGGTTACTTCAAACAAATTTTAACCATTGGAAGGAAGATCCTTGCAACACACATGGGAAGAGAAGAGTTCTCTCCAAAAAGAGGTCCCTAGTTTGATGCATTAGACTATTCTTCATGGACTGTAAATATGAAGGCGTACTTTTAAGATATTGAGACTGATGTATATAATTCATTTAAGAGTGGATACACCCCTCCTAAAGGTTGACCAAAAGTGGAAACTACAAAGACAATATATATATGTCATGCAATAGAAAAGAATGCAATTTTAGATAGTTTCTTTGATGTTGTGAACACCAAAGTAGAGAAAACAATTTCATACAAAAAGATTTGGGACAACCTTGAAAGTTTCTACTCAAAATAAACCCCCATAGTGGAAGGACCTGCCATTCTAGTCAAGGAAAAAGGATACTCATTAAAAGGTGAAGTAATCTCAAAAGGGAAAAGTAGTATTGACTCATCATATGAAGGTAGCAATGAATAATTTGAAGATGAAGAAGCTCCTAAAATTGTCTAGGAAGAAAAACTCATTTCTTCTCCTATTGAGTTAAGAAATGAGCGAAGAAAAAATGAGCATCTTAGGCATCAGTTGTGGAATTATGAAGAAGCAGATAAATCCAATGATGCTATTCTAGAAGTACAATTAGAAGGAGCATTCAAAATGGAAGTATTCTTGATGAACCAACTAGAGGAAAAAGAAAATATCTGTGATGCTCAAGACGATGAAATCATGTCCTTATAGGACGATCTGCAGAAGACAACCAAGGCTATTGAAGAAGAACAAAAAGAGATTTAAAAATAAAACCAGTCACCGATAGGATAGTTGTAGAAGACCCAAGAGGAAGTTCAAAATTTAAAAATACATATGGTAGATAGTAGTATTGATCAAAATACACTACTAAGGGAAAAGGAAGAAAATATTGAAAGGTTAGAGACTCGAGTTGTTGATCTAAAAGAAGAAATGGAGAGGATGCAAACACAATAAAGGAATAATGATAGATTTATGAAGAGCACTAGAGTCCTTCATGACATCCTTTACCATTATAGATTGCCATTTGACAAGTGAGGTATCAGTTTTAGCATCACTAAAGAAGCTGAAGGAGAAAGTTCTAAACTCCTACAAAAGAATACTAAAAATAAACCTAGAAGTCATAGAGGTAGTAGACAATGGAATTATGATCATAAAGGACCAATAAGGACTACCTCTCTAAGAACACCAAAAGTACCCAGGTATCAAAGTATATTTCGTAGTGTTTTTTTTGTTTGTAATAATTTTGGTCACAAAGCGGTGAATTGTAGGGCATATAGAAAAGGTGAACACATGAGAAGGAGGAATATTCAAAATGTTGAGTGTTATACATGTCACACTTATGGACACATAGTGCAAAATTGCATAAGCTTACCTAGACAAGGGCATGCAAATATTTCAAAGGAGAAAACAAAGGATGATGATCTTGTACAACTTAACAAGTTCATAGATTATAACCAAACACCAAATATGGTATGGAGAAGAAAAGAGAAAAAACAAGGAAGAGAAGGAACTAATGGTTTTTTTCATTCAATGGAAGAAGAAGGCCGCTCTTTAGCATGCCTATTTTAGAATTCGTACATTGATCACTTGAGATAGTCCTAAGCAATGAAAGAGGTGCTCAAGGATAAGGGTATGGCTTAAATATGATCATGAATAAAAGGAAGCATGAGGTTGGAATATCAAAGTTGGTTTTCCATATCTCGAGGAACAAATTCAAAATCATTTAAGTGAAACTGTATGAACATTTTTGGAATGTTGGAGGACTTCCTTTATGGATGATTATATACCCAAGTTGAGAGTCATTAGGATTTCTCGAGATTTTATCTTAGGAAAAAACTAAAAGGATTATTGAATAATACTTTGAGATTTACTTAAATATAGTGATCAACTTGTATGGAAGACTGTCACTAAAGGATTTTTATTGTTGAGTTGAAGATTGTTCTAAGCACATATTTCAAGGTGTTTTCTTTACATATTTGCATATGCTTTTGTGGACAATTTAGAGACTTCTTTTGGCACAATTTCAAAAGGGTTAAGTGTTGATTCAAAGGACAGAGTTAAGAATGGTTAGTGCAGAAGTAAAGTACAATATCGTACATTTCATTGAAGATGAATTGATCCAAGTTGTAGAGAATATCTGAGAGAATATCAAGGACAAATTTGAAACTACATTGCAAAGCATTGAGAGTAGTAGAGAGGAATTTATTGCAGTAGCAAGCGAAGTACCAAAAATTGGATTTATGAGAGCAACCTTAAGAATTCTTGTAGTAGCTCAAAATAAACCTTGAAGCAACTCTGAATAATCCTTGAAGTCCTTATGTGGTGAATTCTGTGAAGCATTTGAATTAATACAAAAGTATTGGAGAGAGCCTAAATGTTAGATTCTCTTGAAGAATCCCTAAAGCTCTAGATGACAGTGTTGGAAAAAGTTTTTGAAAGAAATAGTTGCAACAACATTGAAATAAAAATATTGGAAGACTACTTTAGCGATATTTTTGAGACAAAAGTGTTGAGGATTTTTCACCTAAGGATTACAAAGTTCCCAATATGTAGATGGATGAAGAGTACCCAAAGTAATGTGAAAAGGAGTCACACAAGTTTAGTAGCGGTGAAGGATTTGCATATCAAGTTGTCAAATTGGTCTAGGAATGGGGGACATTTCCTTATTCTTCTAATTTGCACAAGATTCATCATATGAGCTCTTGAAAAAGGACCAAAGTGATAGAAGTTGTTGTATTAAGAAAAATAAAATATATAAATATCAACATTGATAATCCCTATATCAGGGGGAGTTAATACAGTCCAAGCAGGAGTAAGGGAAAACATAGTGTATTCAAAATCTTTCCAAAAAGGTTTTTAGAAACACCAACAGTGTACCAACTACAAGGGAAACAACATCTTTGATAGGGGCAGTGTTTTCAGATAGGTTAGAGGATCCTATGATCACCAAAAGAACCTTCCAAAAGTTATAAACAATCAATAAGGAAATGGTTCTTTATCAATATCTCAAAGGAACTTGATTGTGATTATTGTCAAAGGGGGAGAGAATGCAATAAAATATCAGTTATATAGAACTCTGCAATGGAGTGAAACATGGGGGGGAGAATGAAGAAAGAGTATGTTCCTTCCAAAGAGAATATTGTAGATATTTTTACCAAGCCATTACCAAGAGAAACCTTTGAATATATTAGGCAGAGGTTGGGTGTGATATCGTATTCCTTTATTTAGTAAAGAACATCGTTCACTAAATCTGTAGGTTCCCCATTTGATGTTTTATCATGGGCAAGTGATAATATTTACATTACTCATAAAAAAAAACTTTTGTGGAGACACACTTAGTTAAAGTTAGTTATTGAGGATGATTATGTGCACATAAAGAGTCTAGGATCATTATTTATCACAGTCTTCCATAGGACCTTCTTCCCAGGGGGAGAATATGCAAAGTCTCTCTTTTTCATTGCTATCAAAGGAGGAGATTCACAATCATCAAAAACCAACAAACTCAAATGTTGATACTCATTGAAAGGAGGATTTTTTTGTGAACATTGAAAGGGGGAACAACTTAGCATGAAGACCATTGATTTGGTAGTCGGACTATTTTGGTTTCCCTCAATGACAAAGGGGGATTTTGTTGCACCTATGTTATCATTGATTTCAAATTGGTTATGGACATGGTTAGTTATAGAACAATAAAGGAAAAGGATGAAAAAATAAGTTCTCACAATAAAAAAAAGTATGAAAAGTGAACACAATAACAAAAAGTGTGATGCAAAAATAGAGGAATTCACAAAAAGATGAAAACAAAAGTGCATAGAAGAATCGAAGGATGAAAGCATCAACCGCACAGAAATGGATTAATGGCACAAAGTATGATGCATGGAGATAGTAAGTCATTAAAGGATGAAAACAACAGTGTGAATAAGGATCGAAGGATGAAAGGATTGATGGAGCAGAAGAATATCAATGTCTAGGACTTGATCATGGATATGATTGGTCGGTGAATAAATTTTTGGTGATAACATAAAACTGCAGTGGGATCAATAGGGTGATGGCCTATGATGCAGTTTATAAGTGAAGTACAATAGATAAAAAAACAATGGAGTAGATTGTGACAAATTTCTCTATCTGTGATTGCGAAGTGGAGTGATGGATGTCAATGATTCAGCGTGATGACGGATGTGCAATGGTTGTAGGTTTTCTTGAGCTAGTGTGATGAACAATCTAGTGGAGTGTGATGAAACTAGGTTGGTCACTTGTTAATGGTGCAAACTAAAATATGTAGGGTGCCTTGAGCTAATGCGATGAATGACGCAGTGGAATACGAAGAAACAAGTGGAAGTCCAATAGTAAAGTAAGCGAGTCACTAAGGCACACTCACAGTATGGTGGGATGACTGGGAGAGTGCACTGCAGGGAAAGTGCGACAAGTTGAATACTTGTGACTTAAATTTTTTATCCTATTATGTCTGCACATTGGGTGCTCTGTAAAACAAAATGTAAATGGATGCATCAAGTTTGATGAGATGCAATATTTGGTTCATTTGATCTATTCAAAGAATGTGCAAACATAGCTGAACAATAAATATTCTTAAATTAAATAGAAGTATGTCCACATATAACTGATTCAACTTTGATGTGGTCAAGATGTGTCCACAATATAACTGTTATACATCTACATACTTAATTTATACAGAATTGTGTCCACATATAACTAACTGGACTTTTATTTGGTCAAGAGTTTTCCACAATATAACTGTTATGTGTCCACATATAGTTACTTGAACTTAGGAAAATATATTATAAATCGAGATTGGTTGATCGAATTGGTGGGAGTGCGCACGAGAAAATAAGAAAAAGGTTTTTTAAATTGTTCAAAGGAACTAAACTGAAGATATATCAGATTGCTTTTGAATTGAAGAGAAAATTATTATGAAAGGTTTAGTTGTGCAAGGAATTTTAATTAGAGAAAACTAAATACAAAGAGGCAAGGTGGTGCAGGGAAGAGGGTTGGTGTCCTCACTCTAAAAGTTGGTTCTCAAGAGGATTTGTGTCCTTATCCCAGTGAGAGGTTGGAGCTTGTCTACAAGTCAGAGATTTCTTGTGAAGGTTGGATCCTTCACCAATCCAGCCAGTTGGATCTGGCTGCAATAGTTTGAAGTATGTTTTGTAAGTTGGAGCTTGCAGTGAGGGTTGGGGCCTTTACCAATTATTAAGTGGGTGCATACTATTGACATAATGAAATCTATAGATTGTGTAAGTTGTAGTTTGCATTAGGGATGGGTGTCCCTCTCATGTTGTAGCATGATATTGTAATGAATGAATTATAAAAGAATTTTTTTTGTGGTTTTCTCCCACTTGAGTTTCCACGTAAACTCTTTGTGTATTGTACATGGATTTATGTTATTGCTAGAATTCTATGTATTAATGATGTGTGCTTAAAGTGTTAAATATTATAAAAAGTGTACAATGTTGATTCACCCCGCCTCTCAGTACTGCTAGAGATTCCAACATTACTAAGGGGTGAATTTTAACCAAACCCACCAAGAAAGGGCCCTAAGAATTCTTATTCCATGCATTTAGTTGTTTCATAGATGGCCAATTTCCATGATATCTAAAAATCAATCCATTATTACAGAAGAAAGATTCTAAGTACCCCACTTCCACTGGGTCAATTTTGATGATAGGGTCTTCCTTTACTATATTCACATAAAATATACATCCTTTCCCTAGTTTTGGTTGATCTACATGAATAGAGGATTTTGGAACATAACCTTCCACTCCAAAACCAAGAAATGATTCCTTGTGGGAAAGGTCAACACCTTTCTCCATGCCTTTGCAGGGGATAAATTGATTTACTAATTTTACACCACCCCTGAAATTAAAAACCAATGATATAGTTGCATCCCTAGTTATAAAATAATCAAAGATCCTAATAGAGGTTTCTAGTTACATACCAACATAATTCAAGAATCATAGTTAAACCATAAACCCATCAACAGAATAGATGCATTCAATTAAGGAAATGGATGAGATTGAAGGGGCCACTAAGAAAGATAATGTTTCTTTTAGATGGAATGTGGTTAAATATTTCAAAGGTTTTCACCACCACTAGGTTAGCTCCCTGATCCCCAGTATGACTATGAATAGAAGATTAGGGTGAGGAATTGTCTACATATGTGTCATTGGACCTGAAAGGAATGATTCCTAGATCCCTTGAAATGTAATATGAGAAAGAGTCGCATCCTATATTTTTTATTAGGGTATTATTTGAGAGGGATACAATAGAGGATGATCATGAAGTGATATTAGGAGAGAAGGAAATAGGTTGTGGCTTGACGACTTTCCAAAGGAAAGATTCATCACTTGAATCCAAAGAGAACAACCAAGAAAATAGGGTTTCAATGCATCTATACAGATGAATCATGGAGGATTATAATCATTTCATCTATCATATCACCCCCCCCTCCACACCCACCCACACACACACACATTTCTTGTTATCTCTAGTTGTTTAAACCAATCATTGAGATTTTCAATTATTGTATTTGTAATTCTTTTAGAATATATATGCACAATAATCTCAAATGGAATTTTAATTGAATGTCCAACCATAATAGTATGATTTACAAGCTAACCAAAGGTTGCAGGTCGTTATTTTCCTTGGAAAAGTTATATGTCTAAGTGCAACCATTACTGATTTAAATGTGTCAATTCTTGCACACTGTAAACTAACCTTCTTCAAAAATCATCTTTAGCTTGGTACAATTTTTTGATCGACAAATTTATAAAAACATCTTTTAAAATATCATTATTTTAACTTTAAATAAAGGTTAGGGAAATGTTCTAATAAATTATAATATATCTGAGATGTTAATGTTGTTATTGTTGATGATGTTGTCCTTAGAAAAAAGGATAAAATAACTAGATGTCTTTAGTGATTCTTCAATGGTCATTAACTAGATAGTTGGTAGGTTTAGAATGGATAACATTTCCATCATTGAAATCTTAGAACAACTAAAGTAGGCAGAGTTATCCTTTTTGAAAGCATCCCTTCTCCATGTGTATAGAGAAATAAATGTAGAGGAGAATATATTGTCCAAAGAAGGTTTGTGTATGGAATACAATATAGCATGGGTCTAAGGTTTCAAGGATGGACTTGGCTTGTCAATTTAGCTGATGCGGGAGAATATTTTTCCTCAAGAAATCCACATCAACCAAAAAACATTTTGAATTCAAGTTAGCCATTGTAGGTTGAAATAAGTGATGAAACTCCTATTACTGCAACACACTGGTGTTGTAACTCTTGGTTGTTGTGACATGTCAAATGTTACAACTCCTATTGTTGAAACACATCAAATGATGAAACTCCTTTTTTTACAACACATCAAATTCTACCACTCTTGTTGTTGCAACATGTGAGTGTTGCAAGATCAATGCCAAAGATTCTATCAGATTAAAAATTATATGGACACTACAACTTTCGTTTGTATTGTGGGTTATATCATGATGTGACTCCATGTGTCTTAGGTCAGAATCCACAAAAGGTGGTAGGCATAGATCCACATTCCTTGGACGAAATGTGTGGGAATCGGTAATAAAATTGTAAAGGGAAGTTGAAACGATTTGGGGAGGAAGTCAAGAACTGGAATGGTTGGGGATTGTTCATATGACAAGAGAAAAAAAGAATGAAGAGGGGATGGGACAAGAGAAGAGAAAAAAGAGAGGAGAAGGAACAAAGAGGGACATCTACAGAAGAAACAACGTGGAGGAAGTAACACCAGTTTTGAGATTCACAATGTCTAATAGAGAACACACACTTAGTCATTGAATAAACAATGGTATTAGATGGTGCCATATTTTTCTATGGGATGTAGTGAGATTGTAAAAAAAAAAAATTGTCTTGTTAATACATAAAGTTTAGTTTTTGTCTAAATAGTATTATCTCTCCTTTCTTTTCCATTTCTTCCATGTGACTATAAATTTCCTCAAAGAATTCTTCAGGTTGTTAAATTTATATTAACATTGTTAGTTGTGCACTTTATGGGAAGAAACATGGTTCTGTAGTTGATTTTGTACATGATCGACGATGATTGCAAGAAGTGGTATTAGAGTTGGTTAAGCTCCTAAGTTGGGAAAATAGTTCCCAAAAGTAAGTCCAGTGAGTGACAGTCTTAGTAAAGGCTACAAGACAACTTGTAAGCATGTCGCCACGAAGAGAAGGAGAAACACGAGGTACTACAAATAGAGAACTAGAGGAATGACAAAGGAGGATAGAATAACTACAAAACAAAAGGCTTGGAGATGTTGGAATAGATTTAAAATCAGAGGATGATCCTGAAGAATAGTAAAATGTCAAGGAAGTAGACCCAGTAGTATGGTTGATATATTTTTTGAAAGGAAAAGGTAGTGAAAGGGTGGAAGTTTCATGCTACGATGTTAGTTTGAAATTCAAGACACTCATTAATTGGATAAAAGAGCTCAAAATATATTTTGAGTATGAAAATGTTTAGGACCCCAATAGGTTTTGATTCTCTATGCCAAAGCTAAAGGATAATCCAACACTTTGGTGGGATATGTTATAGAAGGATAGGGTAGACATTAGATAAGAGAATATTAGAAATTGGAGGAAGATGGTGAGAAAAATCAAGGAGAAATGCATATTTTTCGATTACTAGAATAATTTGTGCAAGAAAGTGAAAACTTTAAGACAAAAAGAGACATTTGTTTTTGAATATACTGAGGAAAATTGTAAATTGTCTCTTAGATTAGGGATAAAGTAACCAAAATACCAAAGAGTGGAAAGGTATGTAAATGGATTGAAGTATCATATTCAGGATGAAATGAGTACGCATTACTTTTGTAATGTAAATGAATCCTATCAAGTTGGTTTGAAATTGGAAGAAAATATTGATAGAAGGTTGTAGTATAAATTACTCGTAAAAGGAACTAGAAGCAAGGACAAAGCAAGTGCTGCTAAAAATAGTGAAAAAATGGATGAAGAGACTAGTAGTCAAAATACAAGAGGAGGAAGTGACCCTGAAAGAGACAATTTTTCGGAAGAGGAAAATATGTGATTACATGTTATATATGTGGAATATAGGGTCACAAAGTATTTGAATGTCTATAGATACATAATGAAACAAGAAGAAATTAAGCTAAAACACAGATTACATCATCGGATGAGACAACCATTTCTAATGGAAATGTGGAAGTACTTCAACAAGAACAAGGATAAAACCTAATATTCAGAAGAATATTACTCAAGCTTGAGAGAAAGTTAGTCGAAGAACATGAACAAAGAAAGAGAGTGTTCAAAACTAAATGCAAAATTCTGGATAAGTGTTGTCATCTTGTCATCCTTGGTGGAAGTACAAAAAAATTAGTATCCACAAAAGTAAGAAACGATGTGAATGGAAAATGTGCACTCATTCACGAGCTACTAAAAATATGACTATCAAGTATATATTTCCTTTACAAAGGATGGATGACCTCATGGAATTTTTGAGTGGGGCCAAGTAATTTTCAAATATTGATCTGAAGCATGGTTACCATCATATTCAGATTAGGGAAGGTGATGAATCGACGACATTTTTTAAGACACATGAGACAATGTTTGAGTGGTTATTTATTCCACTTTGGCTAACTAATTCACCCAACACATTCATGATAGTTATGAATGAATTTTTGAAACCATTTATGGGTAATTTTGTTGTTGTATACTTATATGCAATTTTGAATTTTAGTAAAACCAAAGAACAACACCTAGAGCATGTGAGAAAGGTGTTATAGTGGTTGAGAGAAGAGAAAATGCCCATCATTTTGAAGAAATGTATGTTTATGAAAGATGAGTTAGTTTACTTGGGATTTTATATTTCCAAGGAAGGTTTGAATATGGATTCTAAAAATGTTAAGGCAATTTTGGAGTTTCCAACACCTAAGTGTATGTTTAATGTGAGAAGTTTCCATGGATTAGAAATATTCTATAGGAAGTTTATTAGATATTTTAGTGAGATCTGTGCACCACTTATTAAATGCATGGAAAAGAGGATTTGTGGACAACAACAACCATGAAGTCATTTGAAGACTTGAAGAAAAAGGTGACTAAACGACCAGTTTTGGCACTTATATATTTCAATAAAGTGTTTCAAGTGGACCATGATGCAAGTGTATTAACGATTGGAGCAATTTTGAGCCAAAAAGGAACACTTATTCCATTCTTCAATGAGAAATTGAATGATGCTATGAAAAAACATTTTGTTTATGATCAAGAATTTTATGTGATTGTACAAGATTTGAAGAAACAATGGCATTACTTTCTAACAAAGGAGTTTTTCTTATTTACTTATCATAAGGTGTTGCAGTACATCAATACCCAAGGTAAGCTAAATCAAAAGAATTCCAAATGGGTATAATTTTTCTAAATTTTCTCATTTGTTTTGAAGAACAAGTCCAAAAACTCAAATAAATTTGCAGATGCACTAAGCAGGATAACATTGATTCTAAATATTTTTTTATTAGAAGTTATTGGCTTGGAATGTATGAAATTTTTGTATGCAAAAGATGCATATTTTTCGAAGGCCTGAAAAGCTTTCAAAACACCTTGGAGCACTTATAGGGCACTTGTTAGAATATGAAATATGTGTACTCATTTTACCATTGAAAATACCCTTGTCATCCAATCTTAGGAAGAAGCCACCCTCCGAGCACCTTAACCTTGAAAAAGAATCATTCAGAAAGAAAACCCTAGGACAGATAGCCAAACAAAGGGTAGCGCACCTTTCACCAAGGATAGCGCACCAACAAGACCTAAATCGATAGTCCAAACCCTAGCCAAGAGATAGTCCAAGCCAAACATGATATGCTAGTTGCAACAACTACAATGGAAGCTCTCCTCAAACCTGTGCACAAGACTGGGCATTGCAATTCTGAGACTGCCTACTAGAATGAGAAATGGCCTCCTATATTTATACTAATTCTGGCTAATTGCCTGGGCCGACTTCTCATTCTGGGTATCTATCTATTCAGTATATATTATTATTTTTGGACGAATTCTCTCTTGGAGGCTAATAACCTAATATAAATTATATTCTTGAGTCGACAAGTCTTCTAGGGTTATTAGCCAACTCATTAAGGTTTTCTTCTTTCTTCCTGGAGTATTCTATCCTTATCAGGTTTACATGTGGAGGTAAATACCTCCCACAGCTACCATAATATCAACAATCCCTCCTAGCTAGGGAGGTATTACAGGTAATGGTCTTGAGCACAAAACATATCATTCACCCGGTAGCGTCAACATAGTTATATAGACTAGATCATGACTAGATCATGAGCACCATCATCATCATCAGTTGCATCATCTCTCAAAAACATACTCTGTCTGAGTAATCAGACATGATGCTCACTCCATAGAGTGATACAAGATCCATTCTTCTAATCTAGAAGAGTAAATGTTCTGAACCATTTTCTGCCTGGAAAATCTTTGTTCATCATTCATTTGGCGGATAAATATTTACCAAACTACTGAAAATATTCAAGGTAATCGGAACAAAAATAGAACACAACTATGTCTATCCATAGTAGTACATAACTACAATCCAATGGTACACTACCACACCAAGTAGAAAACAAGTATTTGATCAATAACGTATAGTCATGAACAGTGGAACACATCCACCACAATAGTATAGATCTACTA
Organism: Picea engelmannii; assembly: GCA_009831015.1. Classification (NCBI taxonomy): domain Eukaryota; kingdom Viridiplantae; phylum Streptophyta; class Pinopsida; order Pinales; family Pinaceae; genus Picea; species Picea engelmannii. The sequence goes on along the minus strand of ML805073.1, from coordinate 86,091 downwards.
TCATATAGTATTCATAACAATCATCTGATATCAACCTACACAGAAACAATGTTATTATATAAATTGAATCATGTGGGCCAATCTTTCACTCACATCTGTGAGATCTGAAAGAATATCTGCCCTCGGAGTAGAACAATGATATATCTAGACTATTCTTCTCAAGCAAGGAAGAATAATTGTCCTGTCTTCTGAACCTGGGCCATTCCCCACCCTGGGCCATTCTTCCTACACTAATCAAAGTGAACCCTTGAGAGAATGTATAAACCCTAAGGAATACCTGTCCCTAATTGTTGAGCTTGGACCATTCCCCACCCTGGGCCATTCCTCCTACACTAATCAAAGTGCACCCTAGAGAGAATGTATAAACCCTAAGGAATGATTGTCCAGACCATTTATTTTTTTAACCACAAGAGGAAAAGACTGTCATATATCAACCTCCAAAACAGACCATTCCTCATGTTAACCAAAATGAGAAATCGTTGTCCGGCGAGGCAGGCCAGCCTTCTTGAGTAACCCTCAAGAAGAGAGACTGCCCTAGACGACTCCCCATGTTAACCATAATGGGAAGTTGTTGTCTATGATACATCAACAATATGGACCATTTCCCATGTTAACCATAATGGGAAATCGATGTTCGTTAGAAATCTCAATCCACTTTCTGAATAGGAAAGCATCTGTCCAAGATGGACTATTTTTCAATCTTGAAAATGAATGTCCTCAATAATATTTTCAATGCTCACTCCCAACCTGGGAGTCATCTCTTCCTTTTTCAATAAGGAAGTCATCTCCATGAGCTCCAGCTTGAGTATGCAAACTCTTTCATCTTTGATACAATCTTTACCAAAATGTCTGCTTATCTACTCATTTGTGGAGATATGTATTAGAGAACCACTATCTCCTTTCTGGACTTCATCACAAATAGTGTAATGCTTGATTTTAAATGTACTTTAGTCTGGAACACTAATTTTCTATGAAGGCTTCATGTAGCTCTGAACAATAGAGTATATCATTGTTGGAAAACTGGAACATATCCATGTGGCACTTCTTCTGTCATCATGAGATTTGATCTACTGAGTAATCATCTTGATGTTATAGGAAATATTCACCATGCTTTTGTTGTGCACTGGAGGTTCTCCACCAAGTTATCTTCTTCTATCTGCATACAAGGGTCTCTTTCTGGTATGCCTAAAAGTCTCGAGATTACTCTTCATATGCTCTTTATTCAATTTCTCTGGAGAACATTCTTTGCATTCAGCTGATGTAGAACTCCAACTCATGGATGTTGCAGATGATATAATGGCTCATGTAGAAATAATTCTAGTTTACCGGAACGAGAAATCATCATAGTCTTCTCCCTCCATCAAGGAGAAACTCTAGTTCTAGATCTTGCAATGATTTCATTCATAAGTCTTTAGTATATTGTTCTTCATCACAACTTTCAATTCTTCTTGATTGATTTCATATTAGGCTGGTAGTCTTGTGATTCTCGATACAATGACTGGTTGTTCAGGCTTCTCTTCTTTCTTGGAATCTTCATGTTCTTTCTTATGTTTTTCTTTAGCTCTTGGGTCCATGGAGTTTCTTATAGATTCCATGCCCTAATGATTCCATTTATTTCTTTCATCATAGTATCACGGATGTGGATGGACAACCAGGGATACTTTAAGGCTTCTCTTTGAAGAAATCTTCTTCTAAGGTCGAACTGAACATGTATTGCCTTTCATGGTTGCTACCATGGATATATAATTCATCATCTTCAATGGATCATAGGATTATCTCCCTCCTAATACTTGCTTCATGCATACTCTTCTATTTGGTGATGTATAATCGGCTCCCTCCATCTGGGAGAGTCCACGCTTCCATCAGCATCCTTGTTGTCTACTGTAATAAATAATTGGGTCTCTTTGTCTCACAGAGTCCACGCTTCCATCTTGTTGTCTTCTACAAAAACGTCATAAGTCTTTCTCCAATTTCTCTTGATTGCTGAATTATTTCTATCTTTTCTTCTTCTAGGTCTCTTCATGATTGATTCGGCTTGTCTTGCAATAGCTTCCACATGATTTGTTTGATGTATTTCATTATTTCATGTATTATCTAATGATATCAATACTTATCCTTTTGTTCTTCCATTGGTATAGTTTTTCTTGGATCACATTATCCTCCAAAAGATAGATATACAAGATATGTACAGAGACAATGAAAACAAGATATGTACAAGAACTAGGAAGAGTATTGTTACCTTCAGAAGAAGAAGTCTCTTTTGTCCTGCTTAGTCTTCTTTGTAGGTTCCTTTTCTTCAACAGCCGATGCTTGATGTTTCTCCTTCGTTTTCTTTAGCTTGGGACAATGATTCTTGTAGTGGCCATACTTTTGACAGTTGAAGCATTGTACTTCTGAAATGTCTTTCTCTTGATTTGACTTCCTCCTTGAACCAAACTTCCTTTTGTTCCTGAAATTCTTGAATCTTGTTATGAAGTCTTGATCATTGTACTTCTTTTGGGGTTTCTATTTTGCACTGATCCTTGATTCTTCTTGAGAATAGCAAGTCCAAAGTTCTTCAAATGTTGGATACTCCTTCCTTGTGTTCATTCTTGCGACAAATGCATACGTCTTAGGAAGACCATTGAGTACTATGTTTACCAATTCCTTCTCTGAAGTGATCTCTTCAATATCTTGTACTTGATATCTTAACTGGGAGATCCTCACAAAGTATGATGTTATGTTATCATCATCATTCATATTCATGTCACGAAGCTCATTCTTCAGACTCATAACTTGTCCAATGTTTCTGATCGAGAAGAAATTTGTTAGGGCATCATATATCTTCTTTGATGAGTCAAGATGGGAGATGTAGGGTATCAAGTGGTGTTTTATGGATTCCACTATGATACTCATGGAATTGATGTCACCGTCTTTGAACTTCTCGATTACTACAATGTTTTGCGGTTCCTTCTCTTTTCCTTCTTCAAACTCTGGTTCCACGATCTTTCCTTTTACGACATCCAACATTTTATTCTTGGCAAGGATGAGGTCAATCCTTGTCTTCCATGCTATGAAGTTAGAGGCTCCATCTAACTTGTTCTTTGACTTCATAGAATAATTCATGGTTGCTTTGACTTGGTCAAACCCTAGATTTGACCACAAACTCAAACTTGACGTCTTGGCTTGCTGAGAGTACCAGGAGATGCGATAGGCTAGGGCGCACTGATCTGTTAAGATATTAGGTCAATCCATTCACTTAAGGTGCCTCAACAAGAGGATTAGGGTTTATGCAACTGCACCTGCTAGTAACCTTAGAGACAGTGCTTTAGTGAGTACTCCTGCTAGGAAACCCTAGCGGTAGTTCTTCAATGATCTTAATATCATTCTGGCTATGTTTCCTTCTAGTGGTTAGACTGAATGAAGGAGGTGTGGGCCCATAAACTATTAGAATATGAAAGATGTGTGTTTGTTTTACCATTGACAATACCCTTGTCACCGAAACATAGGCCGAAGCCACCCTATGAGCACCTTAACCTTGATAGAGAATCATTCTGGAAGAAATCCCTAGGCTATATAGCCAAACAAAGGGTAGCACACCTTTCCCCAAGGATAGCACACCAACAAGAGCTGATCAGATAGTCCAAACCCTAGCTAAGAGATAGTCCAAGCCAAACGTGATCTTCTAGCTACAACAACTACAATGACAACTCTCCTCAAACCTGCACACAAGACTAGGCACTGCAATTCCGAGACTACCTGCCAAAATGAGAGCTAGTCTCCTATATTTATACTAATTTTGGCTAACTGCCTGGGCCGAATTCTCATTCTGGGTATCTTTATGTTCAGTATATATTATTATTTATGGCCGACTTCTTCTCTCTGAGGCTAATAACCTAATATAAATTATCTTCTTGAGCCGACAAGTCTTCTAGGGTTATTAGCCAACTCATTAAGTTTTTCCTCTTACTTCTCACAGTATTCTATCCTTGTCAGGTTTACACATGGAGGTAAATACCTCATGCAGCTACCATAATATCAACAACACTGTATTTGGATTTTCATATTAAAAAGGGCTTCTTGTTCAAGAAACAAAGTTTGTGAATTCCACGAAGTTCATTGCGGATGAATATTGTTAAAGAGTTGCATTGTGGAGGTTTGGGTGGACATTTTGGCAGTGATAAAACCACAATGTTGGTGAAGGAAAGATATGTGTGTCCTTGCATCAAGGGATGTTGAAAATTTTGTTGAGTGCAGCTGCAGAATTTCCAACTTGGAAAAAAGAGTCAAAACATTGGATTCTATACACCACTAAGAGTAGTCGATAGGCCATGGGAAGATATGAGTATTGACTTTGTTTTGGGATTGCCTAGGATGCATAGTGGTCATGATTCTGTGATGGTTTTAGTGGACATATCTTCAAAGATGGCACATTTCATTCCATGCAATAAAACCAATGATGCTACTAAAGTGGTTTTTTTGTTTTTTAGAGATTATGAGATTACATGGACTTCCAAGAAGTATCAATTTTGACAGGGATACGAAATTTCTTGGCCATTTTTGGAGAAATGTTTTGGAAAATATGGGTTCCAAATTGTTGTATAGTTCTACATATCATCCTCAAATTGATGGAGAGACCGAGGTGGTGAATCAAAGTATTCTAAATTTGTTAACGAGTTTGAGTGGGGGGAATCTAGGACAATGGGATTTGATCTTGGCACATGATGAATTTTATTAGAATGATTTCATTAACAGATCCATGGGAAGGAGTCTATTTCATATTTTTTATGGTAGGTCACCAAAAGGAGTTGTTGATTTGGTTGAATTCCTGAATCTGGAGGACAAAAGGAGTGTTGATGCAAGTGAGTTTATAGAGAGAAAATATGAAACACATGAGAATATTAAGAGAAAGTTGCAACAAAGAAATATCACACATAGATAGGGAGAAGATTTATGAAGAAGACAATTTTTTTTTTAAGAAGGAGAACTAGCAATGGCACACTTTGAGAAAATAAATATTCCCCATAGGCATGTATAGTAAACTAAATTACAAGAAAATTGGACCATGTCAGTTTTTGAGAAAGATGTTTGATAATGCATATAAGCTAGAATTGCTAGAACATTTTGACATTTCTCCAATACTCAATGTGGCCGACTTGTATGAGTTTCATGAAGGAGAATATCATGATGATAAAATACAACTAAATGCATGGAATAGTAAAACATTGATCGGATCATGGACACACAAGTTAAGGGCACCCACTGACAAAATATCCAACTCTATCAGGTTGTCAAAGAAGGGAAACTAGTGCACCAAGGAAAGTTGCTTACCAAGCATCAAGTTCATCATAAGTTTCCCCATTTGATGGGGGCACTCAATGCAATGGAGACATTTACCTCCTAAGAGGGGTGGACTAATCCATGTGGAAATTAGTGGTTGCCCACCTATTCCACTAGATCAAAATGTAGTTTACATCTTGTTGACGGGCGGAATTGTCCGTCCGTCAATTGAGAGAGAGGAACCGGTCTGGGGTTGTCTAAATAACCCAAGCCGTTTGGAATGAACCACCCTGACGGGTTTAACAGCTCCATTGGTCGCTCTAAAGTCCTAAGAAAACCAAAGAGAAAACTAATCTAAACTAACTAATCTATCTAAAACAAAAAAACTAACTAAAACTAACTAAAACTAATAAAACAAACTAAAACTAAATAAAACTAATACACTAATCTAATTAAAACAAACTACTAAATAAATTAAACTAAAACTAACTATAAACCACTCTAACTATTCTATATACTAATTACTATTACACTAACTTTAATAATTAGTTGTCTAACTACTTGTTACACTATAACTTATTCACAAATATACATTATACACAACTGGAAGATTTGAATAAAACTTGTAAAACTCATGTGCTTTCTGCCCTAAGACAGCTAGAGATACATTTTTTGATTTTTTATAAATAAGAAATAAAACTTACTGAAATTAAACAATCTAATATATTAAACATATATATCTAACTATAGTCTAACAAATACACTAACAAATAAATGACAAAATGACCTGGAGGCGCTTCAAATTTGTCCTGTGTATGATGACTTCGAAGCTGGTCGGAGGAAGGAAAATTTCACTGGTTAATCCATAAGCTTTTCGTAAACGATAAGCTGCGTTGCTCTTTGAGTTGTTTATAGGACAAACAAGACATAAAAAATCATAACAATTATATGATTTATAAATCTCTACAATAAGGGAAAATTGTTATGCAAAAACTTATACTTAATAATTCAACTTATGAAGAAGAGAAATATGTCGTTCACAAACTGAATTAAGCAATTACTATGTTCTTTAAACACTTAGGAGAAATTAGATATGGATAACAGTGATTAAATTATATCATTTGCAAATGATTAAGATATCTAAAGTAGTCATTAACCAGATACAAATTGATATACACAACATGAAACAAAATATTGATATAATGAGAAGCTAAAGCTGTAACAAAACACCAAATTTTGCCTCAGTCTATATTAAAACTCCATATCCTTGTTCTCCCACGAATGAGGATGAACATTATTACAAAAATAATAAGTATATATAAGTCTTTCCATAGGGTAAAACCTCCTTGTGGATAATATCAAACTATTTTACATAATCTGGGAAGATATTCCCAAAATCAACTAAACTAGGAAACTAAAATGCAAGTGAAATATTTGAAATATCCCCTAACTGCTCATCAAATCCACTGCAATTTCGAATTTATCTGCAATAGACCAAAAATAACAAGTTAGAAAGGTATTTTATTAACAAAACAATAAAAATCTAATCCTACAGACTTAGCTACATAATCAAATCAAATCATTTTAAAAGAATCAAATCCAATTTTCTTTCAATAAACATTAAAAACGAATCACTCAAGATTCAAATGATTTTATTATTCAATATTAAACATAACCTAAAGTGATTCAATCAAAAACAGGGGTAAGAATACTCTGTTTTTCTTTTACCATAAAATCAGGTCAAACAGTAACAACACTGTTTCATATCCAAATGAAATCAATAATGAGTAATATCGTATGTGATATGATCACAACCAATTTCCACTTGTCATAGCTATAATGATATAACAACAGATTCATATCGTTCAATCAAATGTAAAGATAGAAAGATTGTTTCGATTATGTTCAAATGAAATCATACTTAACAGCATCGATCCAACCAATTTCGTGATCGATCCTTGCACAGTCAACAGACAGGATCTTAATTGTAATCGCTATCTTAATAGAATCAACAGAATTCATAATTGCAAACTGGGCAAACAATCAAAACAAATCACGACTGAGTTTAATATAGAAACAAATCGTGAACCTGGATACAGTCAATTTCGTTCTTTGAATCAAATTCAAACAACATATTCATTGCAATATGAATCGAACTGATAACATGGTGGAGTAAACCAATGCGAATCAATCGGCTGGGTATAACTGTTATGAGTCGTATCTGTTCACGATTTGGGTGCATCTTAACAGAATCTTATTGAACATAATCTGAATTATATTCCTGTTGGTCGAAAATCATATGGACATAAAACCGTGATAGTTAACCATTATTGCCAATCATATCGTATACATTATAACCAATTCGAATCGAAACTTGATTGTGTTCAAAATTGAAATACGAGAAACAACTTGTGTTTAAAATAGATACAAATGACTTCAACTGACAACAGAGTATCCAATTTAAGCTAAATCAAACCAATCAAATCCATACCACGATCAATCGAATCGAAGAAAATCCAATCGAAGCTAAACTGGGAAAACGAACTTCCATTAATCAAAACAAAACTATGTACATAATGCATATAATGTGACAGAGAAAATCCACGCTGTAATTAGAGCTATTCAAAACCAAATTCAAATTCATTATATAAACAAGCGATATTGAAACATACCAGTAATGTTGCTCAAATTATGCCAACTTTGAATTCACGACCGTTGTAGCTGATTCCACATTTTTAAACAAAATAGAGCTTGTCATCCTCTGTTTCTTATCAGTGGCTTGCAATTCAGCCTTTTGACTGGTAAGTCGTGCAACCTGGTCCTCCAAAGAATGAATTCTTGACTGTAGCATAGGCACATCATTATAATACCTCTCTAACCACGAGCTACATTGATCACAAGGTGGAACTGTAGGTTGAGGTAGAGCAGGAGAGGGTTTGGATGAATGACCGGGGGCTTCACAAGGCAGCTTAATGCGTGGGTAGTTAGGGTCGTTTTGTAGGCAAGGGGGTAGGTTCGACACGAAGTCATACGAGGGTCTGGCACACAAACCTTCCGAATAGGGGTATTCATTAGCCAAGAAACGGTCCACTTCCGAGTCGGAGTCTTCACTTAACACGATAGGGTCAGGATTGACAGGAGGTTTTGGCTTATTCCTCGCCATCCAAGAAATTAAATGGGCATTCTTTTTGCCTTTGGCGTTTGCAGTGGGTTTGGCTTTGGTCTTTTTTCCCACAGGCTTAACAGTCTCGACATCCTTGGTCACAAAGTGGGGTAGGTCGATAGGTGAGTCGGGTAAGGGTTTAGGTAACAGAATATTGTAGGGTACCGGGGGTACAGTCTTATCTTCGCTCACCACAGGTTTGTCAACCTATGGAGGATTCGAATCCTCAAAATCATTCCGAGCAAGGAAATCGTTCCAACAGTCTCCGTGTAACCCCAAATGACAAACAACAATCATTTTAACCAGCCCATAGTGAAAAAGGCTACTATCAACCTGGTTCCTTTTGTATTTCTTAGACATTTTGAACAGGCTTCTATGCGAATAATATGGCATATTGAGCTGATAACCCATAAAAACCATGAGAAAACGAAGGTGGTGTAAGAAAACAAACCCATACCGACCTTCGGAGGTGATAAACTGTTTGATAACCATCAATAAGTCCTGCCAGCGTTGTTTAAGCATGGTCACGGGTAAACCTTTATCATAGGAGCTAACCTTACGCGACTCGAAGAGCAGCGTCCAAGGGACCTCTTCTACTTTGCAATTCTTGGACCATCGTTGTCTAGTGGCAGGCAAACCCGTAGCAAGGTTGATAAACTGTTTGTCAATTTGCAATTGAACATCGCCGACCTTGGCTCGACAGCCATCAAAGTTCATGGCGAATTTCCTAGCAATGCAGAGGTTAAAACCATCAAATTTATGTATGAACGGGAGCCACCCATTGTCTTCGAGGTCACTGCAAGCACTGTCGAACATCAACAGAGCCTGGCTGCCATTGGGTTCAGCTCGGACGACAGGGGCCATGGTGCGAGCACATGGTAAGGGTTCAGTTCGAAATTACCAACACATAGGAGTAGATTCATTCGGTCTAACCATAATGAATGATCAAAGGGGAAGCATTAATGTATGCATGCGATGTTGGTGGAATTATTCACCACCATGCATAATAGTAATGGCAAAGTACAACCACCAAAGTTCAACCTCTGTTCAGTCAATCATAACATAGCTCAAAACCATATCATTCGTATAACCAAAGAATCAAATGGTGGATGATATACCAATGCGCCATTGCATAAATGTTTAATCAAAAGTTTTAAACCATTGTGCCAATCGAATTCATAAAATTGACAAGCCAAGAGCTATAAATTTTTTAACATAAGGATCACATTATATATAAAAACAAAAATAATTCATGACCTTTATGCAATTGATAGAATCAAGTATAAACCCACAAATATAAATTTACATGCTCAATGCCTTACCAGTTAAATAAAATCAAGTTGCGCAATCAAAGTAAGAATAGGCAAATAGGCATAGTTTGAAAATCCTTTTAGCCACTTAATGATAAACCAAAGGTAAGTGCCATTCAAAATATCAATGCAAAGATCATGACAGTTCAAGTAACGATGGAGAAGTTTTCACGCTTTCAGTCGTGAAAACTAAATGGAGACCAATTTGCAAATGTCGCAAGAAATGAAAATATCGTCTATTTGAAAAAATGCGACGACAATTTGAAGTTCAGAAGACATAGGTGCAGGCCGCTTATAGGGCAATGGAAAAAACTGAATTGGCTGCCAACACATCTTTGTAGTTTTTCTAAAGTTATTTCAGGCCTTGAACTTTCGGGGCCATTTAAGGCCTAAAAAAAAATTTTTTTGGCCCTCAATCAAGTTGATAGCCAAAGGATTTGGATTGGGCCATTCATAATGTGTACTTCTTTGCTAGATATTTCTCACTAGATATTCAACACCCCAAAAAGAGATCCTATCAAATAACCACATCGGGGCACACAAACCTTTTGGTGTTTCATTTTCTAGGATTAGGGTTTTGGATGTTTAGGTTTTTCTCATTGATGCTTTATGTGAAAATCCCTTTATGGCCTCATTGTAATAATCTTCTTGAAAATTCACATAGACATCACATCTCTTCTCATAGTAAGCTTCTACGATTGTATTACATTTTCTCTGTCTTATTTCTATGTTTCATTTCATTCCCTCATAAATCTGGATCATCTCAACTTGTAAGAATATCAAAATCCATTGATTTAGGTTGTTCGTGTTGTTAGACATAGTTCTAAGTTTAATAGATTCTACCCTTCCTTGGGTTGAAAACAATATGGACTATAGCTTGTAGACACCTACATTTTGACAAGCTAATAATCCTTGTTGTGCAAGGAATTCAAACCAATATTATTGGAAGTGGGGTGTTTTGGCTAGTGTTTACTTAAAAGACTTGCTTCCAATAATTCTTAGAAGTTTTACACCAGTCACAATATGCAATTGTGTTTTCAAGAAAAAATATTGTCCATTCCTTTTCTTAGGAATCAATTTCCAAATATGAAACAAGTTTTGATTATTCAAGGTATATGACCATGTTACCTTCAACATATAGCCTCTATTTTGCAAAGACTTTTCAAGGTCATCTTTAACTTGGCCAAATTGTGCTCTCTCTATGGCCATGGATATTAAACTATCATAATTTATATTTTGGAGGAGATAACCCATAGTGTTTAGATTTCAACTATAAAAGATGGCTTTGTCGTGATGTCATGGATGTGGAAGAGTTTGAGGATAAGATAAAACTAAGAAAAGCCTTGGTGTAGTTGAGTTAGATTTTCCAAAACAACAATTGAGGTATCTACATGGAGACATGTTAGGTTTTAGTGATAATATTTCCAATGAGGAACCACCTAATAAGGAAGCACTAGTTGTTACTACAATTAGTATATTTTTCCACTTTTATATCGCAATGTTACCCCTTGAAAATGTTATGAATGGACTAGCATATACAATTGACCTTACCCCTACTTATGTTTTTTCACTTTTCTATCACAATGTTACCCCTTGAAAATCTTATGAATGGACTAGCATATACAATGACCTTACCCCTACTTTACTTAGACAACACTAAGAAAACAAGGTAGTCCATGAAATGAGTTTATTGTAGTTCACACAACTATTATATTGGATTTCAATAACATCCTTTGACCTTTGGTCAACTGAATTTCGAATTTCTATAACTAGATCATCGAGATCCTATTTTGAAGTGGTGTTGACTCAGTCCCATTGAAACATTGCCCCAACACCTAAAAAATCATGTCTTTGACTCTATTCCTAGATCATTTACCACAAACAAATAGATAAAGAAAGACACCTACACTACTCTATTTACCTATATGTATAGGAAGTTTGTTTAGGTGTTTCGGTAGATTATGGCATAAATAACTAGAAATTAGCCATTCTAAGTGTTTTTAATCTAACTTTTTAAACAAATGACCATGATTTGGTGTTTTTTTTAATATGTTCAAACAGTAAACCAATATTTTTTTAAGACAAAAATATTAAAATATTTTTTTTTATTGGATTACAAATTTTAGAGATTGAAATGGAAAAATCCTAAGGTTTAGATTATTTTAACAAATGATTTAAAAAAATTAGCTAAAGGCTTCCAAATGGTTAAGTAATTATTCAACTAGAACTAGCGTTGTTGCACGTGCCAAAGGTGATTAAATGGATTGGAGATAGACAAATGCAATACCAACCTATTTAAATATATTGAAAATGAGCCTTAAGGTCCCGAAAGCATCTTCAGGGAAATTAGTTGATGGATCTGCCAGTAGAGTAGAGGACAGACAAACGGAAACAATTGAAATCGAATTAAAAGTGAATAAGAAAACAGAAACTAGATATCCTTGGGACGCCCTTCACCCTATTCTGGAGGTCTCTTTTGACAGACTCGTCCGTTTTATCATCCCTTTTGATCAATAATTCCTGTTGAATCTGAGATTCCATAGGAATAAAATAAAATTCAAATTTATGGTAAATCAGGGCTAAATCCTCGGCAAAAAGTATTAAAAAAATTGAAGAAAAGCATGAATCGAAATTGAAGAAAAGCATGAGATCTGCTTTTTGGATTTACCAGCTGACTCATCTACTAACAGTTCCTTCCGTTAAACTCATCTGCTTTTTTGGATTTATTCTTCCATTCGAGAGGATAAAGGTCGTAACTCGTTGAAGAGAGAGGAACTTCATTTCATCTGCTACCGGTTCTTGGTTTGTAGAAAGAGGGGCAAGGTCGACAAAACATCTATCCGTTGGAAGGATATATATATATATATATATATCTCGAATCTTACAGAATTCGAACATTTACCTTCTACTTCCTCTTCTATCCATGCTCTGGTGTGTCTGTGTGAATGGGTTTTTGAGTTTCAGTCGAATTTGAGTCTGCGTGTGATCGGTTGTATGGGCCTCAGTCTGTGTGGTCTGTGTGTGATCAGTTGTATGGGTCTTAGTCTGTCTGGGGTTTAATGTTTGAGAGTATGGGTAGAGGAGGAGGCTAGGCAGGCCTGGACTGGAATGGAGGCAATAAATTTAATCATCAACTCGAGCAGATGAACTTCTAAGGAATCCAGGACGCATCTAATCTGATCAACAGTCTTTTCGATCATCAAGATCAATGCTCTCTCTCAATGCATCTTACAGCTAAATTTTGTTATTAGTTTCTTGGAGCTTTTCTCTCAGAAACCCTACTTCCTTTCGTTTCTGTTAATTTCTTCAGCCTTGCAATGGGGGTTCTGTTCTGTTCTGATCTGGGCTTCCTATGTCACACCAGGATCGAATGAATAAGCGATTTCGACGGTTATCCATAAGCAGAGCCACTACTGCTCAAACCCTTCAACAAATCCATCAAATCGCTATTCCACTCCTGTGTATGTCGTGTTGAGGTTCTCTCCTTCACATCATCCAAGTCTGAGGCTGAGGCTCTTTTGCTGCTTGAACCAAACCAAATCTAATCGCCGTCCAACTCCAATTCCAGGTATGTCTTCTACTGTCTATGCCCTCTGATTAAATATACTTCCTCCATTAGTATAATTAGTTTAGTTTCTCCATCAGTGTAGTTCCGTTTAACCCTCTTCTGTGTTTATTATATTTAGTTTCTCTGTTGGCTATTATATTATATCGAGATTGATATTTGGATTGGTTCTTTGGAACAGAATTCTCTTCTTCTGATCAAACATTTATTCTCGGTTTTCTTTTAAGCATTTTATATTTATGAATATATTTTTAATCGTTATTTTATACAAGAGTATTTACATGAAGCTTGCACATGTTGCTTTAATTTTTTATGCACGAAAGGCTCCTGGGTTTTTATGGTGGTAGGATATCCCTTCCCATGAAAAAAATTGATTTCTAGGGTTTTTATGGTGGTAGGATAAAATTGATTTCTCTTCTCCTTAATGAAAAAAAATCACCCTTGCGAGTAGGGTTGGGTTCTGTTCTGATCAGGGCTTCCTATCTCGCACCAAGATTGAATGAAAAAAATGCTGTCGATGGATTTCGATGAGGAATCATTACTTTTCAAACCTTTGGATAAATCGCTCATCCAAATCGTATTGAAGCGGAGCGGCTAAGGCTGTTTTGCTTATCAAACCAAATAGGGTTGGGTTCTGTTCTGATCAGGGCTTCCTATCTCGCAACTAGATTGAATGAAAAAATGATGTCGATGGATTTCGATGAGCAGAGAGTCATTACTGTTCAAACCTTTGGACAAATCGTTCATCCAAATCGTATTGAAGCGGAGGGGCTAAGGATGTTTTGCTTAACAAACCAAATAAAATCGCTATATCCAAATCATGCCAAGGCTGCTAAACTGTTCAAACGAAATCAAATCGCAACTCTAATTCTAGGTATGTATGGCTCCTGTTCTGATCTATTCTTTTTGGTTGTTAGTTTGATTTAACTCGCCTAGCCGTTTATTATGTTTACATTTTGAGTTATTGGGTTGTGTTTTTAAATCCAATTATAGGTTCTTTGCATTTTAAAATTTGTCACACAACCGAACACAACAGCATAGTTTATAACTTCTTTAAAAATATGAAAGACCATTTAAAGTTGTTCTTGTGATAGGAAACACCGCATCCCTATTTATTAAGTTTAGATTATAAGTTTTTCATTGATTCTCCCTCTTTATTAAGTTTAGATTATAAGTTTTTCATTGTTTCTGGGACATCGTTATTTTTTTTTAATGAACATGGTTTTATATATATATATATATATATATATATATATATATATATATATATGTGTGTGTGTGTATGGTAAACCACTCTTTTCTCATTAACGATGTAAAGAATATGACTGTAAATTTATGTCAATAATTTATATAAGATTTCTTACACATCTTTTATATAATTTATTTTTATAAAAAAGGTGTTTAAAATTTTTATGCTAATGAGAGATTTTACATTTAAATACACATATGAATGCACTTATTAGTAAATATATGTAGGTAGTGATATTAAGTTTAATTAAGTAAATAAAGATATTGATATTTGTAATTATAATTGTTTTAAATATATTTTATAGGAGATTTGATGTGGAATTTTGTTATAAAGTTTAAAAACTAGATATCAGTTTTTTGTCATATTTAATATTAATAATAAAAACAATAATTTTATTAAAATATGAAAGATAGATATTATTGTTTTTTTTAAATTCAATATTAATAATATAAATAATAATTTGATATTGATATTTGGATTTATAATTGTTTTGGAATATATTTTATGGGAGATTTGATGTGGAAATTTGTTATAAAGTTTAAAAACTAGATTTATTTATTTATTTGATTTTCACTTGTATTTGTATTTGTTAGATTTAAATATGTTGGATTTATTTATTTTATTTTATTATATATTATAAAATATTAAGCTATTTATTAAAATTGATATTTGTTTATTTATTATATATTTATATATAATGGTTTATTATTATATACATATTTTTGTGTTTATTTATAAAATGTGTTAATTAGATTTTATATATTTTATATGTTAAATTTGTACATCAAATGATATAATGGATGGATGATTTTTTTTTAATATTATAAAATGGATGTCATTTATATGTTTATAAAGTGCATAATGGTATATATTATTACTTCTCATTTAATGTAAGGTAATCATATGTTAGACTTAGGCTTGGGATTCATATTTAGTCTTTAAGCATTAAGTGTATGCTTAGGATTAGGATTTAGACATAGGCTTAGGGTTGAGGTTTGGGATTGAGGCTTAAGGGATTTAGGCATAAGACTAGGCTAGGGTGGGTTGGGGTAGATTAGTTTATGTGGTCTAGGGTAAAATGTATTAGGTTAGGTAGGGTAGGTTATATTAGGTAGTTTAGTTTAGGGTAGGGAAGATTCATCTAGGTAGGGATAGCTAAGATAGGTTAGTGTATGTTAGGCTAGGGTAGTCAAGGGAAGGGTAGTTTAAATTGAGGGTGGAGTAAGCTAGACTAGGTAAGATAGTGCATGATTAAGATTAGGATTAGGATTCACGCTTTGGCTTAGGGGTTTAGGCTAGGGTAGAGTATATTAGGTTAGGTAGGGTAGGTTATTATAGAGTAGTGTAGATTAAGATTAGGATTTGAATTCAGGGTTAGGCATAGGATTAGGTCTTAAGGATTTAGACATAGGATTTGGGCTTAGGATTTATGCTTAAGGTTAAGTTAGGGTTAGGTAGATTTGTTTATGTAGGCTAAGTTAGGCTAGATTAGGTTGGGTAGGATAGGTTGTTATAATAAAGGGTTTGTTAGACTAAGTATCTTAGATTAGGGTAGGGTAGGGTAGGATGGGACATGATAGGTTAATGTAAGCTAGGGTAATCCAATATGGGCTATGGTATTGAAGGGAAGGGTAGTTTAGATTAAGGGTATGATAGATAGGCCAGGTAACAAATTGTAGGATGGGATAGTGTGGGTTAAGCTAGGTAGGCTAAGCTAGAATAATGGTTAGGTAGTTTAGTGTAGGTTAGGGTATAAGGGTATTAGGCCAAGTAGGTTACATTAGGAAATGGAAAATTAGGTTAAGTAGATAGGGTGGTTTAAGAAAAGCTAATAGTAGGCTAAGTTATGGTAGATTAAGTTAGGTATAGTAGGTTAGTTTAGAGTGGAGTAGGGAAAATCAGTCTATATAGGATACGGCGGGTAGAATATATTATGTTAGGCAAGGTAAGATTATATTAGATTAGGTAATATATGTTTGTGTAGTGGTATTATATATTAGGCTAGGTAGGATAGGATAGTGTAGTGTATTTTGGGGTAGACTTAATTGGGATAAGAAGGTTATGCTAGGATACGATAGATTAATGTAGGGTGGGGTAGTCTAAGGTAGGGAGGGATAAGGTGTCATGTGTTATGTAAGTGTAGGCTATGGTGGTTAGTCTAGAGTAGGTAGACTCAGTAAGGTTGGTAGGGTTAGGTTAGGTGATTTGTAAGCTAGTATAGGATAAGGTAGGTTAGTCTATAGTAGGAATATTATGCTAGGTATGTAAGGTTAGGTTAGGGTATTTGTAAGCTAGTTTAGGGTAGGGTAGATTACTAGATTTAGGCTAAGCCAATATATTATTAACTTCTAGGGTAAGGTAGATTATGTTAGGTAGGATAGGTTAATCTAGGATAGAGTAGAATAGATTAGGTATGTTAGGTTAGGTTAGTTTAGGCTAGTGGTAGGGTAATGTAGGAAAGATTATTTAAGGTGGGGTACATCAAGGTCTATTATGTTAGTGTATGATAATGTGTGTTATGTTAATGTAGGCTATGCTAGGGTAGGTTAGTTTAAAGTAGGGTAGAGTAGAATAGGTAGGAAAGGCTAGGTTAGGGTAGTTCTTAGCAATTCTAAAGTAGGTTAGGTTACGCTAGGTAGGAAAGCATGGGTTAGGGTAGTTAACAATATGTGAGGTAATTTAATATGTGAGATAGTTAACAAAGGTGGTGGGAAAGGGTAGGGTAAAGTAATTTTGGTATATATTAGTGTAGATTACGATATGTGAGGTATTGTAGGGTGGGGTTGGATATGATAAAATAACTTAGTGTAGGATAGGATAGAATAGAATAATGTACTATAATATAGGTTTTCCAAGGTCATTTTAGGCTATATAGTAGTTTAGGTTAAGCTTGGGTAGTTTGGGTAAAGGATATTGTTATCACATATAGTTGCCAAGGGCAGCAGGTCATCCGAATTCGTGGTCTGCACAGGAAGCATCTGAGTGCAGCATGTAGAGAAGCTCATTTCAAGCTTAAAATACAAACTGATGGGCTCAGTTTTCAATGACGGATGTCCCCTGTGAAGTTCAGATTAGAGGCTCTTGGGTATTCGAAACAATAGATTTGCGCAAATTATAGTGCCAGAGATAAGGGTCTGATGTCTCGAAACCTCGAAGTAAGTATGAGCCACTGATTTTCAAGAGCCACGTGTCATAAGATCCATAGCTCCGGGTAAAAGAACATGGAGGAAGACAAGGTTTGAGATTTGTTTTCCCTAGAGCCCAGAGACCTGAAATGGATCTCTCCCATCCAAATCTAGGAGCCACGCATCATCAGATCCTTAGCTCTCGAGGTTTTTCTTGGGGAAAATATAGTTTGAACTTTGAAAGGTCTGAAGCCCGAATCGCGAAGCAAATCTCAGTTGTTGATTCAAAAGGGAAAGATCTAATCCATTGATCCGACCAGGGAATATTTGAGTCGTTAATCGTGAATCCTCGCCCAAGATCACGAGATCGACGACGACAGTCCATTGCGGGGATGCAACATGATCGGTCGATAATTTTCTTGAGCGGTCCCGCAATCGAAACAATGGTAAGTCAAATGTGCTACGTGGTGAAAGGAGATGGATTACGAGCCCTAAAATGTTCTGAGCCCAAACTGATTTTGAGCGGCCCTGCAATCTTGTGTTTATATGGTGTCCTATCCGAGAGAACCACTTGGTCACCCCCTGAGCATTTAATCTCATTGGTTTCCCGAGAAAAGGTAGTTAATGAAAGTAGAGTTGGTGGTTGAAACCTCAGCTCAATCCATAAATGGAAGGCATGGAAGGCTCGGATGTGGGGACTAAGTTGTCAACCCGAGGTACCCCTATGGATGGATTCTCTTGTAGAATCATGTCAATCTGAGCACACGTCTGACATAGGGATACATGCATAGTTTCACAGGAGACTTCTCAGACGCAAAGTTTTGAATGTAGTGATCAGATCACTCTCCTGATAGTCGGGGAATGTTCTGAGTATAAATAAGTAGTTTTGATATTTTGTTATGGTCATCAAATGGTTGAGTAGAGCTCCCATCTTGTAATTCTTGAGATGCCAGAGATGTTCTTTGGTTATGTAATCAATTTGAGATTTTTAGATTAATATAAGCCATCTCTTTGTACAAATTGTGCTAAAACACTCGAGCATGGAGGATCTAGTCGAGGGTTGTTATGTTATTGTAATGTAGGTTTGATTGTTGTGTTATCATGACCAGTTTTAGTCATCTTCCTTGTGATCTTTTTCCCTCTTACACTGAATGGATCGGGCATGGAGGATCCAGTCGAGTTGCTGTAGTAGCATGGCGATGTAGGTTTGATCATTGTGTTGTTGCGACTGTGTTGTTTGGACACATTTCAGTGTCTGAAACTTGAGCTTAAGAGTGATCTTGAGTCTGATTTTTTCTTCTCCAAGCTGTTTGAAGGCCTGATGCTCATAGCAGCCTTGTCCACCTCTCTTACTAAGTCTTCCCTCTACTCACACTTAAACTCAATTCACCGATTGAAGTTAGTTGTGGCCCTCACTTCCCTGTACATTTCTTGTCCAGTTCTGTGTTGAATGTCATTCAGATTCTGAGTTTTTTCCATTGACCTCCATCCATATAAAACCAACATCCACCAAAAACTCTGATGGGTATTGAGCTTACCTCTGCCACAATCCAGAGGTGACATTTAGTGCTAACATTCATGGCATCATTTCCAGGGAACAAATTGAAGATTTTTCCTTGGGATAGAATGACAAAGAGCTTATGATTCTGAAGGTGCATTAGACATCAGAACCATTGAAGATTTCAACATGCACTCGGCGACTCCACAATCGAAGACTCCACTAGGGAGGATCCTATTGACAGAAAGATGACCATACCGAAGGGAAAGACTAGGTATCAGTTTATGAGCTTTATTCATGAAATCATGTTCTTGTTTATCAACTCATTTCTCTCTTTCCCTTCACATATAAAGAGGATTATCCTCTTTTTTGTCTATTTAGATGATAATAGGCCTTCCTTTATTTATTCATCTTTGGAAGAAGAAAACATGCCCTCTTCTTGTGTTGTGGATATCGATCTCCTGTCTTCACCTCTGCCTATTCATAAAAGTGAGATTGGTATTGCATCTCCTCTTGAAATTGATCACCCTTATATCCCTGAGGAGGTTGAAAATAATTCATAGTCTTCTGAAATCTCGTTACCCTCCATTATTCTCGTTGATCCTTGCCATCAACTTGTTAATCCTCATGATCAACCCACTTCTTTTCAAATTAAAATAAGAAATAAGTTGTTTAAACCTCTGAAGTTTCCATATCGCCTTAACCCTTATCCTCTTGGTTCCTTTGAGTATCTTCCTCAATTTTCTGTAGAAGACCATGTTACAGCTGAGAGGCATTTGGAGGCCTTTGAGAAATTTGTTGATCAATTTGAGATTATTCATGAGGATGTTACCATGAGGTTGTTCTCACATTCTTTGTCTGGAGATGTTGTTGTGTGGTTTGGATGTTTGGAAGTCGGTTCTATTGGCTCCTAGACCGAGCTATGCCATGCATTTTTAAAGTTTTGGGGTGAGAACAAGTCCCTTGATCAATACTAGTTTGATTTTAATGCCTCGAGGAGAGGGGAAGAGGAAGCCTTGGCTATATTCAACATGAGGTTTTACAATTTTTATCATAATATGCCTATGGATATCACACCCATAGAGACTATTGCCATGGTGTACTATGTCATGGCTCAACATCCAGAGTTGGTCCTTCTCTTAATAGAGAGGAAATATTCATCATTAAGGCACCTATTTGAAGATGTTCAAGAGGTCAAAGAGAACATCAGGGATAGAAAGGGGGTTCATATGCAAGCATATCTTGAAAAATTGCATGTGCCTAAGGAAGACGACTATCAGTATGCTTCAGATTATGAGCAAGAAGATAGTGAGTATGAATCAGAACTGGAACAACAACAAGGATGTGGGTGTGACTCACATTTGGAAACAAATCCTTCCATATTTGTAGATTATATGGGTAGGAATGCATGCCCATCTTATGATTAGTTTCTGGGACATTTTGAGCATGTAGAAGTGGTTGATTTCATAGATAACTATACGTTATTGGTTGATCATAGTTATGACATTTTAAATCCTGTTGCACCATTATGTTATGATCATTATTATGAAGCATATTCTACAACCGTCGATGATCAAGATTTGTTTTCAAAAGAACAGGGAAGTCTTTTATTTACAAGAAGAGAGGCATTTATAGAGGAGCATCTTGGTCTTCTAAAGAAGCTAGGATTATGTGACATGATTCATGATCCTATGGCTATATACATGGAGTCGTATGTTTCAGATTTTAAAAATTTTCAAGATCTCACTATAGATACTTTTCCTTTATTCATCGAGGAAAAACATTATGTGGAAATCAGCCATTTGGGGCCTGCAGAAGACATTCAAGAGAATTATAAAGAGAAGAGCTTTCCCATGGTTCATGTTTATGATGATTATGATTGTGTTCCTTGGGAGAGTCATGAAGAAGAAGAGGGATAACCAAATGTGCAGTTCATATCCTGCTCAGAGCTTGCAAATGAGCAACCATCACCTAGGATCAGTCAACCTGCATCAACCGTTTGCTCACCCATGCTTTCCAGAGACATTCAACCATGTGTGAGCAGCTATAAGACAGAGCATGTTTTCTGTCACCATCCCAGTGGATTTCTTCATTTTCTCTATGAACTTGTAAAGGAGTATATGGATTTGCATTTCCTTCATGTCTTGGAACCTCTCATCTTTATCCCGTCTTCTGCACTAGGAGGAGAGATGAAAAGTGTAATCATTTTGTTGTCACAGTTGCACTGTTTTTATTTGATCAGTGATAGAGTAAACAAGTTTGCAGCTAGGGAGTTGCTTGAATGGATATGGTGGAATTTTTCTTTCACCTAGCACTTTGTAAAAATCAGTTAGTCTAGGAATGTAAATAAATAAGATCCTCCTGGAGCCCATGTATTTTTATTTCATTTTTAGGATAGTGTGCTTGTTGGCCTTTAATCCTCAACAAGATTTTTTTTGAGAATGACTCCATAGCCCAATGCAGAAGGAGACTGGAACTACTTGTTCTTGGTAGCTCGTAGGGAGAATTCCATCCCCTGTGGAGCCAAATGTTATCACATATAGTTGTCAAGGGAAACAGGTCATCCGAATTCATGGTCTGCACAGGAAGCACCCAAGCACATCATGCAGAGCAGCTCATTTTGGGCTTAAAATACAAAGTGACGTGCTCAGTTTTCAACGATGGAAGTCCCCTGTGAAGTTCAGATTAGCGGCTCTCGGGTATTCAAAAATGTAGATTTGTACAAAGTATAGAGCCAGAGTTAAGGGTCCTGTTAGTAATAATTCTAGTCATGGGTTCGAGAAGCTTTCGGTCCCGCTAGTCGCACAAATACTCAAGCGTAGCTCGGAGAGTTTTTGTTTTTTTTTTAAGCGAGCGGGCAGAGTTTTGATATTGGCAGCCGAGATCCGTCCACGAAGCATATCAACGGTTATCGGGATCTCGGGGTTGTCAATCCACCCGACATTTAACAGTAAAGGGGTCCTTTCTATGGGAGGACAATTATAAGTCGTCCGATCCAGGGGCGCGTGTCGCAAGGGCTGGCCATCTCGGCGTTTCGCCCGTCGTGACTTCAACACACAAAGGGCAGCTCTATTATTTCGCGAGACATGAAATGCCGAGAGGATCAGAGCCGTTCTTCAGAAGAGACACGTGGCGATAGATCTCGCAAAGTCGGGGATCGGGGAATTGAAATTCCCGTGCACATAGCAGCAGGAATCGCGATATGCCGATACGAGATTTCCCGACAGAGCTGGGGGAAGGTCATGTGAACCATATTTTAGCCCGTAGGGGCTATCCCCTAGAAAAGGATCTCATCGCACATCAGGATATCGGGGATCCCAGATACAAAGAACTCGCGCACTCCAAACTCGCGAATCCCGAATCCCCGAAATCCCAAAACATTCGTCACAGACCTCCATTACCTATCCCCTGCCGCCACGTCCTTTTTCCCGTATTATGACATCTGCA